>JACGTJ010000035.1:8286-22558 GCA_014858695.1 Chrysomya rufifacies | reverse complement strand
CTGAAATAGAACTGAACTAGAACCGAACTAGAACCAAAGTAGAACTGATCAAGAACAATTGTTCTTTTCTTCATATCTTTTAGGGGTGCCCAGGTGAAAACGTAAATGTTATTATAAAATAAAAGTTAAATGGTTATACATTATTAATTAATTTTTTTTGGCAGTAATTGTTATTTGATATTAAATTGAAAGAAAAATGAAAAGATTTAAAGAAAATATGTATAATAAATAACTAAAAAAATTTAATAAAATTTTTCTTAACTTTTTATTTTTATCAAATATTTGATTATAATTATTATTTAATTATTAAATATAAATTACATATTATAATTACATACAATACTATAAGTCTTCACTACATTTTAATGTTAATTATTTTTATTTTATTTTTAAATTTATGTTTCATATTTTTTACAAATTTAATATTTTTATAACAATATTTTATGTGTTTTTTTTGGTTTGTTAATTATTCTAATTATTTTTGGTAACGTAACTTAAAAAATTATTTTTTTTTTGTTTTTGTTTTTATTAAGAAAAAGTGGTTTTATTATTTAAGGGATTTTAATTTGTTTTTAGCTTGGATTTTGATTTAACTAATTAGTTTGTTTTGTTGTTTTAATTAAAAATATTAATTCTACAATTATTTTACGTACAACGTAAAATTTTATATTTTATGATTTTTTTTTCAATGGGGATTAAATGATTTTATTTTCGGGATCATTTCTTTTGTTTATTGAGTAAATGTTTTATAAAGTGCATTTGATTTATCGTATTTTATTTGGTATTTTTATTATTTTATATGTTTTTTTTTGTTCTTGTTATTTTTGTATTTTGTTTATAAACAATTAACTATTTTGTTTGGTATTTAACCAGGTATTATTTTTTTCAGTGTATTTGTTTTTTTGTTTGGTTTAAGCTAAAAACTACTTTCTTTGTTTTGGGGTTGTTGGGGGGGGGCGTTAGTTTGTTGGTTTGTTTTGAGTTATGGTTTTTTTTGTAGGGAATTAAATTTATTTATTTTTTTATTTATTTGTTCATTTATATGATGTCGTTGTTTAAAATGTTTAATTTATTTTATATATTCAATTGGTTTTAAAAAATATCTATAGCCAACACACACAGCATTTGTTGGGAGTTTTTGTTTTGTTTTTGTTTCATTTTTTACGAGCCTCTCTGGCCTTTGACCTTAATAGCATTGCCAGTTCACCTAAAAATTTTACAGAACATCTTTTTTGCTTTTCTTTAGTTTTGGCAGTGTCTAACATATTTTGTTTTTGTTTGCTTTGTTTTTGAAATATATATTTTTGTTTTTGTTTTCACTAATTCTCTTAAAAGTTATTTTTTTTTGTTTTCGTTTTTGTAAGTATCTTATATATATTTTTTTTTTTGAGATTTTCCTAAATGTCTTCATGATTTATTGCTTTAAATTTAGTGTAATTTTTTGTTTTCTTTAGATCTATTCGTTAAACATTATTTGCTATGATTGCTTAATTTTATTTTCCTTTAAAAAAAATGTAGCTAAAGTGCAAGTACATTCAAAACTTTGCTATTTTTTCTTTAATGTTAAATGTTATAACTGTTAAAAGCTCTTAAGAGAGTGAGAGATAGAGAGAGAGAGAGCAGCTTTAGATTTCTAGAGAGTGTCGTAGTTGTAGACGTTCTCACTTTATTAATGATCTCTATCCAGACTTTGGCTTTTCCTATTGAGATGTATAACCACATATTTATGACCGAAATAAGGTGAAAATTGTGGTGAATCTGTTAGAAATATATAAAATAGAATACATATCAACTTTATTGTAGTACAAAAGCTATAAGCTTTCTTAAGAACACTCGTAAAACTCTTTTCTTTGTTACAGGTAACAGTAAAAAAAGTTTTTTTTTTTCGGTTTCACACTCTCTCTTATTTCTTGCGTAAAAAATCTGTGTATTTGCGTGCTCTTTTGCGTACTTTCTTAAAAGCATTTGTTAACTTAAAGCTCTCTCTTAAATGATGATAATGTCCATAATGATGATCATGATGTGAATGATAGTGAGTATGAGCTCTTTGTATACCCGGCGGATAATCATAATGAGGATTATGCAATTGCTGTTGATCCTGCATATACGTAGCGAAGGCTGGATTTATGGAGGCTGAATAGTTTGATGAATTTGCCGGTGAGGCTGGTGATAGTGGTGAAAGTGGTGTGGGTGTATATTGACCGCTACCCCTTTGAGATGCCAACAGATTATGACCCGAAGAAGCATCAAACGATTCAAATGATACACCTTGATGTTGGTGCTGATAATCACCTGGCACCGGTGATTGTAATGAAGATGAATGTTGACTAGAAGATGTGGTCACATCATCACCACGATTCATCATGTCTGCTGGTAATTCATTTATACCCAAAGGTTTATTGAATTGGGAATTGGCTGCCATATTAGTGTAATCATAGGAAGGATAGGTATAGGGTAAATAGCCAGCATGATGAGCTTCAGTAGAAACTACGGCTGTTGTTCCTCCGGTAGCTGTTGTAGTATTACGTGAAGTAGTATTTATGAATTTAACTTCATTAGCATTACGTTCCATACAGGAACTGAACACAATGTTAATATTATTAGTACTAGACGACAAATTTATATTGGCTGGCGATAGGGGAGTAGAACTGGAACATGATGACATGGCACATGCTCCAGCACAACCATCATTTGTGGAAGGATTTTGATTTAGATTTGTCTCCTTACTGGAGTTGCGTCTGAAACGGCTGTCATAACTGCGCATACTTTCCGTACCTTCCACCGAGGACAATGTATTAGTGGCAGTGTTATTATTGGCAAAATTATTTTTATATTGGAACTCCAGGGCATTGCTCGGTTGGAAGGGATAGGTTTTGGTATTATTCAATACATTACCCGAATCATGTTGACCTTTGGACAGATATTGGTGTATGTCTTCACTAGTGATTTGTAAATCTTGATCTAAATAAGTGTTGCATTGTATATAATTACTGCAACAGTTGTTAAAAGCTTCGGCATCTTGATGGAATTGAACCATTGTAGACTCTTCATACTTGCAGGGTGATTCACAGCATTTGCGTGATGTGGAGGGTCGGTCATCTGAAGAAGATCGTGATTTCAAGTGATGTCTGCTTTGAGATCTGTTTGGTTTTACAGGTTTAGCGTTTTCGTGCTGTAGTCTGTGACGTTCTCTTTCTCTCTTATGTTGTCTCATGTCAGTTTTGTGTTGTGATCGTGATTCGTTCATAGTTTTCGTTTCTTCAGTTGTGTGATGCTGTTGTTGTTGTTGCTGCTGTCTAAGGTCGTCTGCACTATCGTTAGAGGCGCTAGTCTTTCCATCAGCCAGGAAACTCCATCTTATCGGAGAGGGGGAACAAGCATATTCAGGTAGATCATTACTTAAAGCATCTTTGGATGTGTGTCTTTCTATAGTTACCTTGGAAGGAGAATCGCGTGCCTTGCTGTCATCACCATTGGCTGCATATTGCTTAGCCCGATCGAAAACCGATGTCAACGACCCCATTTGGCTGTTGGGTCTCGAGGCATTCAACGCCCTTAAGGATATAGAGCTATAACTAGGTTGTCTTTGCTGCAACTTCTTTTTGCGCATGGTTACTGAAGCCGATTTAACTGAGTTATTGCGGCTCAAAGAGGAACGAGAACCATATAAGCTGGTCGAATCTGTTTGATAACAATAATCCGATGATGTGCAGCATGATGATGGCCGCCTAGATGAGGAGCCATACAAATCTTCGGCAAAATATTGGGCCAGTTCTGTGCGCGAATTAGAACAGCATGTTGTTGATTTTTGCACAAATATCTCTTGTATTTCGCGCTCGGTACACATGGGATCGTTACATGCATTGAGCGATGTCTGGGACACATCAGTAACAGATCGATGACGACGAGTACAAGTATGACCTGAGTTTTGGCCCTGATGCAGATGACCATTTTGATGGCGCTCCACTCCCCCTTCCAATTCGTCTCCTGCACGTACTCCATTGGCATGATGATGTATATGATTACCATCGCTCCGTTTTCGACGACGATGGTGATGAGAATGAGCATGATGGGCATGAACATGGGACGAAGTGCTGCGCACAGATGCTCTGGGTGCACTATTGCGTATAAAAGGTTCTACACTATCGGTGCCATTTTGGTGTTGATCATGCACATGATGGTGCGACTGATGTGGTGAAGAGTGCGAATGCCCGTGACTGTGACTATGACCATGACCATGTGGTGAAGTGTGCCGACTATGTGGCGAGGTATGGCGACTGTGTGGTGAAGTATGGCGACTATGAGGTGAAGTATGACGACTATGAGGTGAAGTATGACGACTGTGTGGAGATGTATGTCTACTATGAGGGGAAGTATGACGGCTGTGGGGTGATGTATGTCTACTTGGATGTGGACTATGGCTGTGACTGTGCTTTCGCGGCATATGCTGATGACGATGATGTTGTGGTGGATGTGGTTGCGTTTGTTGTTCTTGCTGGTTAAACGGCAGTGAATATTCAGCGGTGCAAGTGGTAGCTGTTGTGTTGGTGTTCGATTGCCAGTGCTCGTTGTGTTTTTGCTGTTTCTGTGTTAAATGCTGCTGCGTCTGCTGTTGTTGTTGGTGGTGGTGCTGGTGCATTTGATTATCATCACATACAATATCTTTGTCATAGCTACACTGTACGTGATGATGATGTTGATGATCTTGCTGTTGTTGTTCATGGGAATGTTGTCTTTGAAGTTTTGGAGTTTGTGGCTGCTGTTGATGTTGTTGTGTTTGTTCAGCGTTCGTTGAATGTACACTGGCAGTTTCAGGAAGTGAGTCGTTCCTCAGTCAAGGCCCGCTGTTCTGGTAGGCATGTGCTTGCTGACGAAGGTGATGGGGCACAGAGGCAGCGTTCCGGCCCTGGTGTGTATTTCGGCCGTCTCCTAAACAACGCTCGGATGCAGCTGTTTTAATAAAATTTTAATTTTCTTAATTAATTTATTTTTATCTGATTAAATATTTAAAAGATTATTGAGTTCAAAGACCTGTAAGGTTTACAAAAGCGTGCTGTTCTTGTTCATTTTATCGATGAGGGGAATATGAAGCCATTTATTTAAGTGATATCATGCTTTAAAGTTTAAGAATAAAAATGATGATAAACATACTTGCCAATAGCTTTGTTTTACTCATGCTTTCCTAAGACATGCGGTATTTTTTTGCTTTCGTATAAGTTTGTATAAACAAAAATTTCAAATAAATTAAAAAATAAATTATTTTATTAAATTTAACAAAATTTGATTAAAAATTTAATTGGCATTTTTGCTTAGCGGTGTTTGTTTGCGAGTTGGTGATGATGTTAGATTGCTTACTTATTTTTGGGCGGTGCTGGAATGTGATGTTAATAAAAGATTGTAATTTTACACTTTAATTTATTTTGCTGTACATTTAAGCTAAAGTTAAGAACGATGGTTTTGATGAGAGTAAAAGCAGAACTCAAATTTAACTTTAAGTGAGTCCTGAACAGAGTTATAACTGAACTAAAACCGTTTTAGAACTGAACTAGAACTAAACTGGAACTGAACTAGAACTGAACTAGAACTGCACTAGAACTGAACTAGAACTGCACTAGAACTGAACCTGAAATTATGTTGAATTAATAAATTGGAAATTCGAGATTATTTGTTAAGTTCACTAATATTTTTCACACTGATATTAATTTCCAATGCTCTTTTGAAAGATATACTTCTGTTAAACGTAAACAGTTTTCTAATTTCTGGCTTTAAATTAAAAGAAATTTAAATAAAGCTATGAACGTTTTATTTTTCTAATAATTTTTCTAAATTTCAAAAGCTTTTAATTTGCTTAGAAGTGTAAATGAATATTTTAGTTATTTTTAAAAACTTGTATTATTCTCTTTGAAGTGTAAATTGATCTTTGTAAAATAGAGTATGCAAAATTTCGTTGTATACCTTATTAACACTTCAATTTCTTTTGCCATTCCTAAAGGATAAAATATCCTATTTTCAATATGCATCAAATATCTATCTATATATGCATAAATATGCAATTTTATCTATATTGTATTTGGATTTATTCATTTTTATTTCTTTCATGTAAATAAATGTATATTTACATACAAAGTATTTGCTACTATGAATGTCTAATCTAAAACTATATATTTTATTTGTTGAATTGTTTCTGCTAAAATCAATAGGAATAATAAGGAATAAATATAACAAAGAATTGCAACAATAAGATAAAGGTTTCTAGCAAATTCATATTTGCATTTGCCAAAGTCTTTTGAAGAAAATATTTTTGCAAGGAATGCAATCAATTTTCAAATTTGTACCTATTGCTGTTATTTCTAATATTTTCGTTTTTTCACACATACTTATGTAGACTATTACATGTATAAGTATTTTTTTTTTTTGTTTCTATGGTATGTAAAATGTTATGTTTTAGCTTATTTTTTCATAGTTTTTCTCTTGATCATTTGGTAGTTTGTTATATCTTTTATTTTTTAAATTTTACATTACAATTCCTTAAGGAATTTTTAAGTTATCTTTTAGTCAATACATTTGATATACAAACATACTTATTGATATGAATGTTGGTACGTATGAATGATTTCGAAATTTTTATGTAAATCATTTGCTTGAATTTTGGTGTAAATAATAAAATTCTTAAATTGATTCATATTGCCCAGATTTATTATTCTTATTTTCTTTTTAACGCATTTCCATTTTATTTGTGTTTAAATTCTTAACAAATGTTAATACAAGCTGACAATTCTGTTTACTTAATTAACACTATATTTTCAATATCTCATTAATACTTAAAATACCAATTGATAAACAAATTAATTTAACTTATAAATAAATTAAACTGAAAAGAAACATATACTGCTCAAATTAAAAACCACATTATTAACAGGATTCTTAAATGTATGGAATTGGCGTGTGTATGTCGGTAGGTGTGCGTGTGTGTGTGCGGGTGAAGAACATCCTTCAAATGTGCGTGAGATTATGTGTGTGTAAATACGAATTAATTGTATGCCTTTAAATAATAAATTTATATATATCGTGTAAGAAAAACATATATATAAGTAAAGTTATATTGATTTAATTTAATTACCATACACGGGAATATATGAAAACAAATAACAGTGTTTTAGTCGTTCAAGACCGACTATATTATATCCTATATCACTGTGCATCGCAAAATAATTAGTTTGTATGGGGCCAAAGTGATATGTTGGACCGATCATGATCAATTTCAACAAACTTCGTATATTTAAAAAAATTGTGATGTTTCCCACATATTTAATGGTTTTATGCACTTGATCCCTAAAATTTGTGTTATATTTGTATGGGAGCTATACGAAATAATAAACCGATTAAAACGAAGTATATACTGAGAACAATTAGGAACTTATATATACTAAATTTAAATGATTTATGGGCTTAAAACCTCTTTCCGGGAGGGACATTTCTATTGAGGATTGAGGAAATAATGGACTGATCATGATCATTTTCAACAAACTTCGTACCTATTTAAAAATAGTTATATGTGCCAAATTTCATTTCATATCTCAGAAATTGTAATCGTACTCATATGTTTAATGATTTTACGGGCATGAAACCGAACATTTTTTAAACGTATGGGACCTATACGAAATAACATATATTGATATCTGAAAGATACTTATATATAGATACCAAATTTGATTACATTACAACCATATTAAAGAGATTTAAGGGCTTAAAACCTTATCCCGGGGGACATTTGTATGGAGGCTAGATGAAATAATGTACTGACATTGTGTTTTTTTGGTTCATTACCAATCTTTCAATTTTGCACAAACTCATTATACTTTCTGCATCTATGGTGGTGTAGGGTATAAAAAGTTGCAAATGAATAAAAGTTGATATAAATATTTCATAAGAAATTCATGAAGTATTTTTTAAGTATCTTAAATATATGTATGTGTAAAATAAGCATGAAAAATATATATTTCATGCTAATGTAATATGCTTTTATATTTCAAATATATGCGACAAAAAAAAGTTAAAACATTTATCTAAAAAAAAGTTAAAACATTTATCTAATACAAAATAATTAAACTCACAAGTTAACCTGTATTTTTATTTTTAAAAAACACATAGAAACTATTTTAACGTTAAACTTTTTGAACCATCTAAACATTATGTTTTCACAATAAGTTTATAAACATAAAACAAATTCAATATTAAAATCCATTGAAATTTTAATAAATTCAATATTTTATTTTGTGAATGTGAAATAAGATAAAATTAACATTAAACAAAATATTATTGAATAAAATTGTATTGAAAAATGCCAAAGGCTTTTTTTGCTTTGCCTCGCTACTATCAGGATTTTTTTTTTTCATTCAACTTCATATAAAATAATACAACAAAAGACCTTTTTTAAAGTTTATTATACATAATGTATATTATTAGCAGAGAATAACAAACAGATATATACAGTAAAGATACGAGAGACGCTTTAGAGTTATAAGTTAGAGTAAAATTTTTAAACTTATTTTCATGTGTGTAGGTAAGTTTTAAAGAGTTGTTTGTTTTAAAGCTAACTCAATCGGAAACTCTTAAGCCCATTTATCATCTTATTTAAATGAATTGGAACTCCAAGGCTTCCGCTGTACGCTACCTTGCAAACCGCTCGCTATATAAGGTTGTTATAACAGTCCCCTTTGGAGGTGCTGGCAAAAAGCATGGCACCATAAACGAACGCTGATATCTGTTGGATGAGATTGGATAAGCTTATCTTAAACAATTACCGTTAAACGAAATCAAACAATATATAAACCAAATTGATTCAAATGTTTCCCGGGCAATGGTTTTGTGGCTTCCGCTGTATAGCTAGGTCGCAAACCTCTCGCTATATAAAGGTGTTATAACAGTCCCCTTTAGAAGTGTAGGCAACAAGTCTTGCACCATAAACGAAACTGTATTCTTATCCAAAGCTTATCTTAAACAATTATCGTTAAACGAAATCAAACCCTATATGAACCAAATTGATACTATGATTAAATTACTCTGGACAAACCAGAATGGCTAAGATTTGTTTAGGCTTTTTGCTCCTTATATGAACGAAGAACATATATAATGTTCTTTGTAGAATTTGTGGGCCAAAAGAAACAAGCAGTGAAAATAAATTACTGAAAAGATTTTTTCATTTCTCTATAGGTAAAAAACTGATGCAAAACCTGTCATATGATATGTCCCTAAATCTCTCCCGCAACGTTATATGTACCGCTCCAGGAACATTATAGGACCTTTAACATGGATTTGATATGGAAGTCTAAACTAGTTGAGATATTATGTCTAATTTAATATTTTCTTAATTAAGCTTTCGGTAATGATTCCACTCTAACTATTTAGACAACGAGACTTCTTATTAAGTATCAATTGCCATTTAATTCAAATTGCAGAACCATGTAGTCAGAGTTAAAAACGAAATAGCGTCCTTTGATATCAACTTTTTGGCGGTTGCCTAACAAGTTCCTTGGTACTTTTAGCGAAAAAAATTCATTTTTAATGAGTACAGATGAGGTTTTATTTAGAGTTTCGATTATGAAAACTCATTGGAAATATATTAGTAAAAAATTTTATTCAAAAACAAAAAGTACCAGGACCGTTTAATAGAGCGATCTGGATTGATTATTCTCAGTGAACAAGATCCATAAGAAAATCTATTGGTATGACTGATTATTGCTAAATAATTTTTCTATAAAAAAATTTACTATAACAATAACATATATAAAATAATAAAACCACATTCCTTTAGATTTTTATTAAAAAATTTCTCTTATTTTATATAACCATACTCGGATTAAATGAAGCCCATGTATGCAGATGAAGTAAAGCTACAAACAAACCTTACAAATAGTAAACAAAATCAATTGTATTTTAATGCAAAAAAATAAAATAAAAAAAACAAATTTTTAACATAAAAGAAAAGAATACATGGATGTAAGTATGTATGTATGTAGGTAAATATATAACAATTGTTATAGAAAAGGCATTCAACCAAAAGTATGGGAGACCAGAAACGTATTTATAAGCTACTTGTTTTTAAACCGATTTCTTTAGCTTTAACTGGTGTTCAATGATATTAAAAATATGAAAACAACAAGAACAACAATAAAAAGCCAAAAAAGAAAAAGAAGCAGCAAACAAACACTCAACTATTCAACTCAGTTTAAATGTATATGAGAGTAATAAAGCGTTGAGAAGGCATTCAACCGTTCAGTCAGCAAGTGAACAAGGGAAATATATATTAAATACTAAAGAAAATCGAAAGGAAAGACAAAAAGGATAACAACAGCTAAAAGAACGAGGAAGATGTATTAAAACTTGATATTATTAAGAATTTATACATTGTCGCGTATAATAATTTAGCAACAACTATGTATATATATATCATATGCAAACAACAACGAAGGGACCAATAAGAACAAAAATTGTAGGAGTGATAGGATAGAAATGAAAAGAAAAACATATAATATACATACTGCATAAAAGAAGTTCTTTCTAACAAATGACATTGTATTAAGAAATAATACAATTCTTGTAGCAGCCTTACTTAAGGTATTCTCCCCTAAAGGCAGTTCAAAGATAATACATTTTTAATGTGTATTTCAAAAAGTTATTGGAAAAGGTTTGTAGTAGTAGTAATAATAATAGCTGGTTAAAAAATCAATATTTAAAAAATATTTATTTATAGGTATAGTTCGTTAATTATTTCTTTTTTACTACATTATATTCCTGGAATTAAGTTAATTTAATATGCTATTTTATATTAAACTTAATACTAGATAATTTTCTTTAAGAGTTTTAAAATGATTTCTTGGTAACAATTAGGGGAATAATATCGTTTTAAATGAAGTTAATTGTTTAGCTTAGAAAATAACGTTATAATTATAATTATATATCCATGAATAATTAAAATTTGAATAATAAAACTTTCGATTGGATTTTAAAATTTTTAGCGAAATTCTTAAAGAATATTATCGAGAATGCTCTAAACAGGGTTAAAAGAAATATGTAAAAAAAATTTAGAGTAAAATATATATTCAGTCAAAACTAGATGTCTGTTGACTGATTCTGACATTTGAAATTTTGTATATGGACATACAATAACTTAGTTTTAAGTAGAGAGAAAATCGCTATGCATAATAGCTTTATACAATTATATTCTATTTAAATTATACGTTTTGAACTTTTATTCACTGTTATTGAAGTCGACAACATGGACCTTCAAAAAAATGATGATGAATCGATCACCCAGCTTCGAAAGGTGGGCTCAATATCGTGTTCAATTGACAATATTGATTTTCTAGCTAAAGGTGGGATTTTTTATTTGATACATTAAATTGATTAAAATTGATCGGACCAATTAATCTTTATGAAATTTGATACACAACAGTAACTTTTTTTCAAAAATCATTGTGCTGTGAATAAATGATATAGACCAGGTTAATCCACATTTTGAAATGTAATATAGATAAGAGCTTCGGTACAATGACAAGGCATAGTAGACTATAATTGCAATAAAAATCCAAATTCCGAAAGCATATCTAACATAAGTAGGATATATAAGAGCTTTAGTTCAGTGAAAATGCTTAGTTAACTATTACTGCAAGCCAAACCCTAATTCTGAAAACCTATCTGAAATGAATAGGATATTATTTAAAACACTGTAGAGACCACAGTTCTCACAAGGACTTTCGGAACGCTTCCTAATATGGGTAGGACATTATTCAAAAATTTTATCGTATAGAGTATCATAAAGTTTTGTTTTTCAATAGTTGGTAATAGATAGTTTTAGCGTTTTACGATTCGTTTCAATAAATTTGTTGTATACTTGATGTTAACTAATTCCCTATTTTTTCGATTGTTTCAAATTTCCAATAAAATTAATACAAAATTTGTAGATCAATTATACATTTACTAGTTATACTGGTTAACATGTAAAGTTCTCATCTCATGGATTTAAGATTTTACATTCAATTAATTCTAGAAGGAATTCTGAGTACTCAGGACCCCAAAAACTGAAGCTGTTTAATAGAAAATTTTATAAGAGCACATTAGAATAGCCCAAATTAAAAAATGCTCAAAAAATGCTAACATAAATAAATCCTTAATATATTTTGAGATACAATTTTTTAAAATTTTCGTCCCGTTTTATGCTCTGGCGAGCTAAAATAAAACGAACAAGTGTGATTATATTTGACTTCTTCGAATCTTTGATACCCACCAACAACAGCTCGCATGTAACTTGGAAAAAAGTAGACAGAAGCAAACAAATATATAATATTATAATATCCTAAGATATAAAAAGTAGTTAACAAATTGACCGGAAAAATGGGGAGTACCTCCCATATTTGTTATCAAAATAAAGGTATTTGGGAGACGCTTCTAATCCAACGCCAATAAATGATCTTACTAAAAAAATCTTCAAAATGCTATACAAGTTTTGAATAATATTTAAAAATAATAGTAATAATACAATTAGGCAAGAGATTCACAAAGTTTTGTATATAAATATCACAAACTGACTTAGAACCAAACTAAAATATTTTTTTACATAAACTTATATGTAAAAGTTAAAATTTTGTTAAACAAGTCAAAATTTTTAATGTTTTTGTTTGATATTTATTAACTAAATAAATAAATTTTATAAAATAACTATTAAATAATAACAAACAAAAAAGAATCCATTAAAATCACAAGAAAACATTTTGAAATAAAATTTCTTAATAGATTAAAATAAATTAAAAGTTTTCTATATATTGTATTTTATGCAACATTAATTTCAATATATTTCTATATAAATATAACGAAACGTGTAGTTATGTTCTTGCACATATATCTGTGAATGTATTTTAATAAAAAAGAAAAAAAAATCAAATATGCGAATTTTGTTTAACCATCCTAGAGAAGAGAAAATTGTGTAAATGCCTTATTTCACATAGACAAAATAAAACATATATCATTTTGTCATTTTGTTTCATTTTTTATCTAATGCTTTTTGTGTTATCCTCAAACTCCTACAAGACATTTTACTTCACGTGCAATGTGATATTTGTTTTCCTACTTTTTAACGATTCATTTTTTATTTTTGCCTAAAACCATTATTATTTCTGTTATATTTTTGCTACATAATACCCACTCTTTTACTGAAGTTTAAGTAAAAAAAGTAAACGTTTACTTCAGACCATTTTTTGTATATATTTTTCTTATTTTGTTTTATTATTTATTATCTTAGCAAAAGAAATTTCTATTTCAACACTTCCCTCATACACATAAGGGAATTTCAAAAAAAAAGGAAGTTTATTGAATCCATTAAAAAATATATAAAGGAAAAAAAATTAAAAAGAGATCATTATACACATCAATGATTTTAACAATACAACACAATTAAAGACTAAAAGAATTTTTTCTTTAAATAATGAAGTGAATTTCCTGAGAAAAAGAAAAACTTTGAGACCTAAATAAATTTATTTATAGAAAACTATTAAAGCGTATTAAGGTCGCAATAAATGCAGAAAAAATCACATTTCAATTCAAATATTAACAAAAACAAATAATATTTAAAATTATCTTAAACGTAAAATAAAAACCTTATATACGTATAAGTAATATTTAACTAAAAATACATCATACGTATGATTAACTAACGACTGCTCTTAATTTCTTGTTCTTTAAAGTAATTGTTAAATAAATTTAACAATTAAATTTAAATTACCAACATCTATTTTCTAAGTACGAACAATTTTAAATTATAACATTTTAAAATCTCAGCTATTTTACTCTAAATAGAATACACAAAAATCCCAAAATATTACTTGTAAGTCTTAAGCGTATTTATTTTACAGCCTTCTTAAATTATGGGTTTTAAAAATTAAAAATAAATCTAATCATAAATCAAAGCTAATGATGCTAAAATGTTACACAAAACGTTTCAAAAATTCGCTCCCCAAAGCATTGAAAAATACTTAAACACAAACACACACAATTAGATTTGAACATTTATTTTATTTACACACAAACACAATTGGTAGATATTTTTGTGTTTGTATATATATGTAAGCATTTGTTTAAACGATTGTATGTGTCTACATATTGCGCAAGTGTTTTGTAGTATAAGGAGTTCCTCCTGAATAAAAGTATCTTTGAAAAATATTATGAAAAAATTTGAACTTAAATAAAACTGAACAAGAACTAAACTAGAACCGAACTA
>JACGTJ010000033.1:12522-24201 GCA_014858695.1 Chrysomya rufifacies | reverse complement strand
TAGTTAAGTTCTAGTTAAGTTCTAGTTCAATTCTAGTTCAGATCTAGTTCTAGTTCAGTTATAGTTCACAATCACTTAGAGTGTCGTTATTGGCAGAGTCGCAGAGTCCTATTTGAGAACACTTACTCACAAATATTTCTGTTAAAAATCGACGGACCCTCTTCTTTAAGTATCACTCGCTGAGTCGATTTAAATTTCTCCTACAAACGATATCTACGGAATGTGGTACTGATAAATCGTTGAAAGAGATTTAGCAAATACATGTTGCTTTATAAATATGAAAAATTTCATTCGAATTGGGGTCATTTTTTCACATAGCTATTAAATGGAGGATTATCTACATACATCGTTTCACTACACACATATGTCTTTCCTATAAATCCCTTAAATATGAGCATAGTTTGAGAAACATTTCATTTTTATTCTCAGAACAAGTAACGAATAAACCTACAACATAGGATCAACTTATTTCCACCCACGTATTCGAACTCGTATTGATGACGGGTATTTATGATTCGACCAAGTCGAGTATAATGCCCTTACATGCTTTTGTTTTATACTATTATGTTTGTTGATTTTTATTTATGTAAATCTATTAAAAGTTGTATAAAAATAGATAATTAATAAATTTAAATTGAATAAATTAAACTGCTGTTAAATAAATATAAAATAAAAGAAATATTTAACCCTTTCGGTTTTTAATGGTATTATGTGAGTGTTTCGTGATTTTTTTTTTTCAAAACTTTAAGCAGATATTTGGTGTAAATCTGTTTATCTGATATTTGGTGTTAAATCTCTGTTAATAATTTTTCCGAAAAAAAATTTGCAAGTTTGGTTGTTAAGAACACTATTCCAGTCCAAGATCCAATTCCCAAAGAATTTATAGTATAAAATCTTTGGCAATTGGACCTTGGACTAGAATAGTGTTCTTAAAGGGTTAAATAAAAATCAAATTGTTTAGGATTAAAGTATTACAGTTTAGTGTTGGTGATTTTGTAATAAATGCAAAAATTTTGTTTGCAAAATTGTTGCATTTTAACAATTTGAAAAATGTTTGAAAATCAAATATCTAATTTCGTCAATGTATACATTTATTAATATTTTGATTATTTATAATATTTAATGACTTGACGTTTCTTTGTTTATAACTCGATATTTCAATAACAAACTGCCATGACAAATATCACTTAAGTTGTTAATAAAGATTTCTTTCTTAATTTTGATCATATTAGTTGTACTTAGTTGATAAATTAAGAATTTTACTACAACATCGATTTCATAACTTCTAATGCTATTCAGTGGTGGTGAACGCATTAAACTTTATTTTACCGATTTCAAGGTCTAACTTATATACATATGTATGTACAATTTGTGCTGTTCATTCAACAGACAGTAGAATGGACACGGCAGGATCGATTCAGGAACATACCAGAACCATTCTGTTTTAAAATTTGTTATAAACTTTTAGATAGAACATTAGTAAATCGATTCTGGTGATATTGTCAAGCAGTTGTGAGAGTAGATGTAAAACTAAGGTTTATAAAAGCATAATTGATTAGGCCTTCATTGTGGAGGGTCATTTGTATGGAGCTAGGTGAAATAATAAAAAAAGTTATACATGCTAAATTTTATTAAATTACAGACTCATTTGTGTTCAAAACTTTATTCCCTGGGTACATTAGTATGGATTTCACATAGACCCATGCAAATGTACCCTCGGATATATATCCTTTAAGTCACTCATATAGCGATTCTGATTCTAAAGATATACCTTAACGTGGGTGTTTTGAATTATTGCTCTATATTACAAACATCCGCACAAATCCTCTCCACATTGAAAACTTTCAAAAAATTAGATTAAATAAATCGAAATTTATATGTACGTAATATTTCTGTATGATTAATCGTTAATTGTTTAAAATGGTCTAGGCTACAGTATCCGATTCTGGTGCCTGAGCTACAGGGAGCACTTTTAGACTGTACAGTTTCAGAGTGCTATGCCAACTTTCCTGAAGCGATCATAAAACCTGTTTGCTTATATGACAGCGGCTTCTTCTAACTTTAGCTATGCAGCTGTTGTCACAAAAACCATTCCTCCTCTATGAATGACTCCATTTGTAATAAATTTGTTATTGAAATACGAAAATATTTAAGTTTAAAATAAACTCGTGATTTACGGGTTTAGAAAATCTGTAGCATATAACAATTATTTGTTGAAATCGCAGCGCAAAATATACGATTTGGAAGCAAGTACCTTTAAGCAGTAACAATGCGCAATGCTGCTTGCCAAATGAAGAGTTAAATTCCCAATTTGAACATCAATAGCTTATCCGGCAACACTGTGCAAAACTTTTTGTCATATTGGAATTAGGCAACACTTTTGAAAGGGGAATAATGTTAAGGAATGTGTAGCATATTTTTAGGATGTTAGAATATTTAATAAGAAACTGTGGAGCAATTGTGTTTTGTATACTTACCTTTTTATACCTTTCACTTACAGTGATAGGGTATACTTAGACATTCCGTTTGTAATTTGTTTTTTTCATTTGAGACCCCATAAAGTATATATATTCTGAATCGTGGCTTAACAAAAAATCGAAATATACATGTTCTTCGGCTGGTATGCTATTTATGAAGGCCCGCGACTATAATGTTGTACAATATGTGTATGAAATCATTCCTTAGGGTCTCGAAAATCTTCGAAATACTGCTATTTTTATTATAAAATGTTTCTACTAATTCTATGTGTTCTACTGGCTCCATAAATCGATAATATGAACATTTTCCTAATTTTGGTTTTTTAATTTTTTAAATCGGTTTTTGTCTAAAAACCATTAAATTTTATTTTATTTATAAGGGTACAACATTTCTTTAGTTCTAGTTCAGTACTAATGGAGTTCTAGTTCACTTTTAGTCCAGCTCTATTTCAGTTCTAACTTAATTTAAGTTTAGTACTTACTATGTTTTATGAAAATTAAAAAGGAAGTATTATTCATTAAAAAAAAGGTTTATATGTTAAATATTTGTTATATATTTTAAAGAGCTTAGTCCCATTTAACTGGTGAACATTACGTTATATAAAACATTTATTTAGCATAATTATTTCATTGTTTTTAATATTTTTTTAACAAATCTGCGGTTACTTTAACTTTTTCTACTTACACTGACAAGAAAATGCTGGTTTACTTACGTTGTGATGATAAAAACAAATGTTAAATGATATATTCAAATTTCATTTGCTAATATTACACCTTTTGCTAAATTTAAAATTGAATTTTCAATAAAAACTAATTTATTTTATTTATACGTCATCTATATTTTATTCAGTCATAATTTAGTCAATCACAGTAAAATAATCAATAGTTTATTTTATAACAAAAGAATAGTTACCTGTGATGTGATTTAAGTAAGCAAATAAAAATATAACATATTTTAAGGGTTTCATTTAAAACAAATCAAAGTTAACTTAGTTTAATCGATGGTGTGGCAGCTATTTTTAGAAGCCTAAAAGTATGTAATAAATTTGAAGGTTAAGCGCCAATGCCAAGAAAGTGAGATTGTTATTTTTATAGCCAATCAAAAGCACAAATAAATATAAGAATATATAGTTGTTAGAGAGAACTCAAAATGAAACACAAACAAAACAACATTTTCTGCGTATCAACGTTCTTATTTTTATTTATTCTTTAAGGAAAAAGAATGATTTTTAGAATTAAAAATTAAATAAAACTTAAACAAATAAACAACAACATATCAGCAAAAATGATATGATAAGTAAGTTTTTAGCATAAATTAAAAATAATTTTAAATTTCAGGCAAACTTTGGTTAACATTTAAGGAAACAGTTAATATGGGGTGGGGGTATTCAAAATTTTATAAATTAAATAATTTTGGTCATAAAGCTGTTTAAAACTAAAAAAAATGTTTTTAACTTTCCTTCTCAAGTTTCTTCGCTTTGGAACGTTTTAATAAATAATGTGAGACATTTTCATAAATTAAAAATGTTATCATGGTGGCGGGTACAACACGAGTCAGACTGGCCTGTAAACCTTTATAAAAACCACGGACTCCTTCATAACTGTAATTAGACAATAAGAAAAGTGATTGGATTCATTAGCAAAGTTTGAACAAAAGGCTTACCTCGGTGTAGTTGCTATTAAACATACACACAACACACACTCTCATACACTCTACATATTGTGTTACTTAATAAAATGAACTTTACGAAAAAGAGTTCATTGTTGGTTATTCAAACGTTTTTTTTTTTTCTTTTGCACGAAACCAAACAAATTTAAGAAACTAAATTAGTTAAAAATTCATTTAGCAAAAAGAGAAGTAAGTAAAATTATCAAAATAACAAATAAAAATGCCAGAAAAAATAAATTAAAAGAAAAAAAAAATTATCAAACATTTTAGAAAAAAATTGGGGTTAGTACAAATATTTTGTTGGAAAATTTTAACACTTACTGTAGTTGTAGATATTATAGAGAAATGAAATAATATTATACAAAATAGTTCCAATAAAAAAGTCAAATAAATAAAAATATTAATTAAACATAATATATTATAATCTGTAGAGAATAAAAGCAGGTTTTAAAGCCACACTCTTCAGTTTTTCTTTTATATTTTTGTTATCATTTAACATGGATGTTTTCTTCTTTTTTACTTAAATAATCTTTTTGCCAAAGAATGTTTTAATTTATTTCTTATATTTTGTTTAGTTTTGCATTAAACTTAAAGTTAAATGATATTTGCTTTTTCTTTTTCTTTTATAAATTAAAGCCTTTTTGAAAAGCTTAGTGGTTTTAAATGATTTCTTCTATAATTATTTTATATTTTTGTTTTTTGCTTAAATACTAAGAAATTTGTTTTTGTAAGTTTATTTAAAATAAATTAAATTTGTGTTTTTTTTGTTTTTAACTTTCTAAGCTATAACTTAAATTAAAATTTATACATGAAAATGATGAATTTTATTCTATTGTTTTTAAAGTCCAAGTTTTGTATTAAATTTTATAAAAACTATAACGTAGCCAAGGACTTAACGTTTATCTTTACTTCCGATTTTTTTGAAATATTTGTTCAACAAATTGTTAGCTAAGTTAAGATTTAGGAAAATGTTGAAATTATTTGAGAAATATTCAAGAAAAGCAAATGTTAAGAAGGACAAATAATTCAGCTATTTCTAAAACTTTTTGTAGTTTCTTACAAATATTTAAAAGTTTTCAGAGAATTGGCAAGATTGGCAATTACAATTCAATATTAGAATTCTTATGAAATTTCATTTCGAAATTTATCAAAAACAACCTAATTCTTAACGATTTTATGAAATTTTTTTAGTTTTCTATAAAATTTTCTGTTTGTTAAGTTTGAAATACTCGAAAAGATTTTATTTGTAATTACTACAAAAGTTTCCTAATTGAAAATTTGTTTAAGAAATATCTTTTTAATTTTTTTTTTACCAAATGTGTTGGAAATTTTCATGCTTTGTACAACTTAATACCGTGACTACTTATAACAAAGTTTTCTTAATCTATATAAAAACATAAATATGTCTTTTTTTATTTTGATTTAGATGCAGAAATATAGTTGCCACTCAAACATCTCTTGAAAACGTGACTAAGACTACAACTCGGTAACTTAAACAAATTGACATTTTCAAATTGTTCACGTTTCCGAGAGTTTAGCTTTTCGCTAGTGCACAATTTATAAAACACTTACTGAAACTTAAAATAGTGTTTTTACTAATATGTTACAACAAATTTTCCGTCTTGACTTTCAACATTTTCCCTTTTGAATCTTAACAAACTCTTTTAAATTTTTTCAAATGTTAGATATGTTAATATTTATATATAAAAAAATGAACATTTTTCTATCACATTTATATAATAAAAATTTCCAAAGAAAGTAGAATACACAACTATTTTTCAGAAATTTTGGACAAATTCTTATAAACTAAGAGAAAAATAATAACAAACTTAAACTTAAAAGAAAAAAAATTCAGGCGCTTAGCGTTTCATGGAATTATAAAAAAAAATGAGATTGAGTAACTTAAACTTAAAAACTAAATATTAATAATAACAGTAATACAAATTTGTGTTTTTAAAACTCTTACAAAAAAGAGCATATGTCATTTTTATGCTAAGATATTGTTGCGATTTCTTCTTTTTTCCAATTTATAGATTTCTTGTTCTTAATGTTTTTCTTTTTTTTTTCAAAACAGAAATCTGCATTCAATTTTTTTCTTTTCTTTACTTAACTTTAACTTATTTTACTAAGAAAATGTTTTAATGTTTATTATTTTTAATTTTTTTTTTTTTTTGCATTGAAGATTCTATGTTTTCTTGTGCTTCATATTAAAGTTAAGAATTAAGTTATTTTTTTTTTGTTTGTTTTAATATATAATAATAGAGAAATTTAAGTATGCAGTAGTTTTAGGTATGTTTTCATTCCAACTCTACATTTGTTTTTGCTATTTTAACTTAATTGGTCAATTTTTCCCATATTAACATGACCATACAAATATTTGGTGTAACATGCACTAAATATGGCATGAGACCCTTATAAAAACCACCCATACGTTCGTACCTCCAAGTTTGTTTAATACAATCCAAAGTTCCACGATAATTGTGATGATGATCCTGTAGACGTGCCCGCACAACTTGATAAGGATAGGTAGCGGCAGCTGCTATTAATTTCGATATAGCTGCAAAAGCTAAATATTCCGATGTAGCCTGTAAATAGAATGGAAACAAAAAAGAGTTAAATTAATAAAGTTTATGGTAAACGATTTCAATTTGCATATAATAAAAATCTATTTTTGGGGAAAATATCATTTTAATCTTTAAAAACAGTTCTTTTATCATTTGATCTATAAGTTATAAAGCAAAATATGGGGGAAATAATTTCGGACTAGTTATAAATATATCAGCCAAGATACCGATTTACTTTTCCCAAAAGAATAGATATTAAACTGTGATTTTAGTCAAAAATCTTTTATGGCTAAACTTTCGTATTTAGATGTATTCAAGAAAAACAAGTTAGAATCATTTAGGTAAGCAGTCTTAATAATTAAGGGAATTCCTGGTAATTGAAGATATTTTTGGAGGCCATTATTTCCGGATTAATCTTATACCTTTCTTTGGAATCAAAAATTAAAGAGTCAATATTTAGAAAAACGATCTTAAAGAAACAAAATTTCCTCATTTCTTTAAATAAAATCGACTCTAGTTTTCGGGATATTTAGTTTAGAATAATCTTAAATTTTACAAACTAATCTATTTGAGTCAATTATTCCTAGTGGTAATTCCCTGAATCTCGGGTAGTTTTAAAATCCAATCCGATTTTCCGTGTGCAGAACAAGACCATGATAAGAAATCATTTATGAATAATAGATAGTCATGAGTGTTTCTATAATTTAGCAAGTAATTATCACCTGTAGAAATGCGAGACTAAATTTCCACTTCCACAGCAATGGCAAACCAATGAACAAAACGTATATTAATCATTTTAAATTATATTATTATTAAATTTACAACTACACCTTACTCATAGCAAATATTTTATTAAACAACAAACAGAATTTCTGTCATATAAAATAATTGTTATCATTTACAAACCAATAATAACGGAAAATTCTAGTAAGCCCTTAATAACACGGCACGTGTATGGAAAATTTGTTTTATCACAATAATACTATTATAATTTTTGTTGTTATTTTATTGCTTTTCAAAACCTATTTGTTGTTTTTTTATTATTACCTCACACTATATAATATTATGCAGCAGCTTCAACTGAATTCAATTACAAATAATGTGTAATAAACTAAAACTTTTATTTGTTTTTATTACAGTAAATAAAAGCTGAGAAAAAAAACTGCTAAATGGTCATTGTCACACAGCGTGATAGGGTTGTAATATTTTAATTAAATACTACTAGAATGAAAATGAAATACTATTTACGTTTGCTATATTTATTTGTAAATTTGCTAAATATATATTAAACAAATATGTGTTTGTGTTTGATTATTTTTATAAATATTTTATATATAACATTTAAAAAATTTATTATAGTAATGAAATAATTTTATTTTATTTATTTATTTTCTTTTTTTGTTAGCGTCATTGGTGTTTAATATATGGATTTTAAAACTTAAACAAAATTTATCATATTTTTGATAACGGTACAAGGTATTACCTTTTTAAGGTTAAGTCAATAAAATTAGGTTAACAACCGATTTACGAAACAGATATTTTAACATATTTTAATACAAAAGAAAGCTAAATAAATATAAGTGTTCTACAAAATTCAGGGATAATCTTTGTTCTGTTTTGATATAAATATCGATAAATTTATCAGGTATGCAAATTGTAAGGTAATCATTGTTAAGTTAAACCTTGTGTTATTGAGGAACAAAATATATACATTCCCAAGATAGTTTTTGTTCTATAAATAGTTCAACAACTCTTTATAACTCTAAAATTTAAACTTTATTATACACTATCTTGGAAACTGTTAAACAGAGATTTGTAAATTAAAGTCAAATCAAACCGTATTCAACTTTTCTTCCCCAATGAGTTTGTGACAAGCAGGTATAATTTAAAATTTATAACAATTATTTATTTAATTAGTTATTGATGTCTTAATTTCTACTCAAATTGATGCGGATGTAATTTTATTAAATATTCTTCATAAGTTATACAGCATTATTTAGCACAATTTTATTTATATTATAAAATTTCTTTTCCTAAATCACTAACATGTCCCATTTAAAATAATTCAATAATAAACTTGAAAATTTTTGGTAGATTAAAACCGATTATATTTTACTCTACTCTACACTACATGGTGTTAGCGTTAATATATAACTTAAACACATTGAATCACAATAATATGCAAGCATATTTAAGTAAAACTAAAAGGACTTTTATATAGACGCTATATGATATAATAAGGCGGATTTTAATTTGGCACATATGTATATATTTTGATCTCTAAAATTTCCATTGACTTAGAATGTAATTCTGAGTCGAACAGACTACGGTGGTAAATAGTATAAAAACATTTAAAAATTTTGGACTTTAGCCAAAACAATAGCTAAATAAGATTTAACAAAAGGAAATAAATCGTCTGCAAATTATAAAATGTATGTATGACGATTTTAATATTAAAATTTAAAAAAATCAAGACGACCATCATAAAGTATTAGTAATAAAAAGAAACAGAAAATCATGTGATTAAGAAGCACAGAGGGCAACAAGAGTATAGACATAAATGCTGTTGTTTTTTTTTTTTCTTGTGTAGAAAATATATAAAATAAACCACTAAAGCAAAAATATGATGGAGAAACGTAAAAATATTTCGTCATAACTATAATATAAATGCAATTTTATATTTGTTCACATATACTATACAAAGTTTCGCGTTAGGAAGAAAACAAAATTATCAAATGGAAAAATCCACATCATTTATGTGAATATAATACATTTTATAAGTATGTTGTTTGGAAAAGCGACAGAATAGAAAAATGAAAGAAAATAAAATGAATAATAAAGTAGACCATGAAACTTTCCACTGTTTGTGGGTTGTGTATACAAAACTAGACATTCATTCATCATGTGATAACTATAGGGTAGGAAGAATAAAACTCCTAGACATTTTGTTATTTGCAATAAGGGAATAATACATTATTAAATGTACACAATTTGATATAGGTGTGTAATCCTTTTGAATTTATAGTATGTTTAGAAAAACATTAAATTTTCTCTTTCTCCATTATAATTTCGAAATTTAAGATATAATATTAATTTTTATATTGCTTGAGCATAAAACTTACCAATTTCGTATCGATTGGTAATTTTCGATATTCATTATAGCAATTTTTCATTTCTTCATATGTCATGAATTGTATGGCACCATGAGAAACACCCAGCATGCCAGGAACGAAACCCTGAAATGAAAAAAACAACAAATTGCAAATTTTAATTTACTTTAAATTCTTATGAAATTCTTAAGAAAAAGCACCCACCTTATACAAGCCTCTAATGCCTTCTTCTTTGTAAATTTGCGCCAGCGCATGTATCATACCACGATATTCTGTACCCTTACCCTCGGCTCCATATTGTAAACATAAACGTGTCTTAACCACCCAAATAGGATTTGTTAAAACTAAGGTTAATGCTCCCGATTGGGCAGCGGCAATCATATGCATAGTAGGTCCCAAAGGCAAAGCGGTATTACCGCCTTGAATAAAGGTCTTAATGGTATTATAACTAAAATTATCAAGAGAAAATAACATAACAAATAAAATTCTAAACTTATTCATATTTTATTATTAATTAATACTTACAACATAAAGTATAGACCCCAAGATGAACCGGAACCCCAAACATTTGGTGTTACACCTTTGTAAAGACCACGAAAACCTTCTTGCCGAAAAATGGTGGCAAAAGCACTACCCAAACCACGATATTGTGGTACAGCTGCAGTACGGCCATCATTAACTGTAAATGTAAGATAAAGAAATTGAATTATTGAACTGTTTTATTATTTAAACATTTTGTTTATTTATTTAATGGACAAACTGACGTTAGAATATAATAATTTATTTTATTCCAATGTGTGCGTGTGTATGAGTACACTTGTTTACTAAAGTTTAAGGTGACACGTGTTTGCGATTAAAAAGAGATACAAACAAAATATAAACAAATACTTTATTAAATAAACAAATAAAATATAAACAACATTAATGTACATTGAAACAATGTTTAGATTTTGAATTCTTTCATTCTCTAGCACAAATATAATAAAAATCGTCTATTTTTATAACTGGAACTATCAATTTCCAATTTTGCTCCAATATAAATATAGAAGAGTATTAGATCGATAAATTTATTATGTATGCAAATATTGAGGTTATCATCATTGCCAAAAACTAAATACATATATACATTCCCAAGATAGTTGTTGTTCTATAAACAGCTCAACAACTCCAACCTTTATATCGCCAATATAGTTTAGACTTTATTTTTATAACTGATATACACATATTCAACTATTATTCAACTTTTCTTCCCCAAATTGTTGGTGACATGTTGCCTTATCTCAGCCATAACTTCAAATTTAAAACAATTATTTATCGACCAAGCAATGAAACTATCAATCTCCAATTTTGATTTAACTTTTTAGTTTCGACATAATTCACTTGAAGTGACAATCTCAATAATAGCTCCGAATCATTAGGTAGTCTTTGAAAGCGAAGCATTCGGATGCTTAAGCAAAAAGAGGTGCTTAAGCAGGAATGCTTAATGATGAGTAGCTTCAATGATTGGAGGCGTAGCAGTTAGCGTAAACAAATGTTGTATAAATGTTCAGTATTTCCCTCTTCCATTTAGCAAACCTAGTCAATTGATAACCTAATGTCACCGCATTACAACATTCTTTTTAGTTTCGCTGCAAGTTTCTTAAGTTTAACAAGTAAGATTATATTCGACTTGGTTGAATCTTTGATGGGCGGAAAAGTAGGCGTGGCACGCCCATTTTTGGTTTGCAATTTTTTCTCTACTATCTAACGATACTCCTTAAATTTCATCACTGTAGGTTCTTCCGTTTCATATTTATGACATAATATGTGCTAAAATGCTTCAAAATGGTGGATTTTTATGTGTTTTTGTTCCATAAATT
>JACGTJ010000033.1:0-12422 GCA_014858695.1 Chrysomya rufifacies | reverse complement strand
TGTAAAGTTCAAAATCATAATTTGTTTATTGTAAGTAGTAGAAAAATGTATAATTGACAACCGGAAGAACATTTTTTTAATGTATTTCAGAAGGAAAAACTTCCGATAAGAAATATATTCAATTATTATCAAAACCATTAATTTGCAAAAAAAATGTTCGCAGTTCGATAACAAAAAACTAATTCAATGAACAAAAGATGTTCATTCGCTCTATTACAATTCAGATAAATGAATTTATAATTAAATTTACAAACATAATTTCATAATTAAAAAAAATCTTAGTTTAGTAAAGTGGTTGTTCGACATACACAGAAGAGATATTTAAAAAGTACAAATGAAACAAAGAAAAACCTTTACGCCTAAAAAATAATTTAATTTGCTCGTACCTACATTTTAAATATTGACTTCTAAATTGAAAATGTTCTTATTATTTTATACAATTACCAAATAATTCATTTAATTTTAATGGAAAATCGTAACTTTAATGCACTCATTCTTTTCTAATGTGGTAGATAAATGTATTGCATAAAAAAGTACAGAGCAAATATAAAAATGGGAGCAACGTTCTAAATGAAAGCACCTTCTAACGTCAAAATCGCATACAAATAAACCGTTCAAAAACAGGATCAGTGTGTTTACCAATCTCAAAATTAGAATCAAATAAGACATTTACATATTATATTCAATTATTTTAATACTAGTGTTTGTATCTCCCTAAAATTTTCCATGGGTATTCTCAAAAAGATTTTTTAATAAATTGTAAAAAATATTCGTTATTCTTTAGAAAATGTTAAAATTGTTGGTATAATTTTATATATTAAATTATACCTTATTTTTAACTAAATTTATTATTTAGGTATTTTGTTTAAAAAAAAAAAACAAATTTAATTTACTGACCTTCAACAATTCGTTAATACAATTGCTGTTATAAGTTTATTCACATTTATTGTTAAAATTCAAAAAGTCTAATAACCGAATACAATTTACGAACATATAAAACAATGAATAAATATTTAAAAATAAATTCAATAAAAAAACTATGTATACAGCTTTTAAAACAAATTCAAAAATAAACATACCTGCAAAACGAATTTTAATCAAATCCAAAGGATGTAAAATCAATGTTGATGTTACACCACCCGAAATGCCAGCAACTAAATGCTCATATTTAACATGTGTCGACAGTTTAAATTTTCCATTGGAAACAGCGGTGGCGGATTTTGTAGAACTCATGGCGGACATTGTATTTTTGTATTTACTATCTTAATATAACAACTTAAAGATAAAGTTTATTATTATTATTTTTCTTTTTTATTTCGAAACAGGAACTTTTGATTAGTTTATTTTCAAGATTTCACTTAAACGTTCTCACATAAATCTCTCTAGTTATTACTGTTATTTTCTTAATATTTGTTCGTTCGTTACTCTCACTCAATTTTTTTTCAAATATAGTTTGACTATTATATGTGCATTTTTTTTTACAAAACGTATATTACGCCAATTTGAAATATTCATTTGTTTGTTTTATATTACTAATAGTAGTTTATTAAATTGTGCTAAGTTTTCTTTAAAGGATCAAGTAGCTATTTGTTCTTTAGCTTATTTTTTGGGGGAATTTGGATTTTTTTTAAATTTCACTAAACTTATTATAAATCTTTGGTATTTATAGTTAATTTAATTATTTTAAGCTATAAATCAAAGATTATCTTTTGTTTTCTTTAATAAATCTAAATTCAATTCAAGACTGTTGGCGGCTGAAGCTTTAACTGAAAAATCAATAGTTCTTAAGTTGCTTCTTTTGTTTGAGTCTTGTTCTTTTATCGAGGTGCTAATCAAACACATTTTCCTCTTGGAATTTTTTGCTGTCTAAATATTTCCTTTCTTTATATATAAGTAAACTCCCCTCCAACTTAAAATGTCTTTACTGTAAAGAGCAGCTTGTGTACGGTTTCACTTGTGGTTTAATATTTTTGCAGAAATGATGAAATTTCTATTGACGATTGTATCACGTTTTTGTTCCCAATTGGATTTGAAATTTTTTTTTGCATCTGCATCGGTTTTTTCTTTGTTGCTTGTCTGCTATTTCCTCTTATTGTGGCTGTAGTAGTTAAATATGTATGTATTGGTTACTGGTTTTTTATCATTTCAATTCTTCATATTCAGCTTATGTAATTTGCAAAAAATCATTTCATTTGTTTATTTTCCATTAACATTTATTTCAATTCACTTTTACACGTTCTTTTATATATTTTTAAATAATTTCACTTTTAATAAGTTTTTTACAGCGCAAACAATACTTTTAAAATAATTCTTGTTACGCGAATTTTTTCTCTATATATAGATTTTTTTCTCGTTGCTATCGTGAAGAACACGTCTAAACACGCTAAACTGTCAAATTGGAATGTTAGTGCAGAAAAAATTGACTTTTTGTTATCTGCATTAATGTTGCCACCGAAAAAAAATTATATCTTAACAAAAATTCCTTAAAATTGCATAGTTTTCTGTATGGCAGCATTGATCCAACAAGTATATTATTTTTTGTGAGTGAAAATAAAAAATTGTTGAAGTTTAATTTGTAAAAATAGGTTAATATTATAAATTACTATTACAATTCTATTTTTCTGCCTTTTTAATTTGACATAGAAATATTTATTTTTAAGTAAAATATTTTTTTTAACCTATGACAATATTTTAAACCTACAAACTCACCAAATAACAAGTTCAACGTGGCAACGCTCTTGTGTTATCAGCAAAAAAGCATCAGGGTTGTAATAATAGTATTCGTTATTTAGAGTTGTATTTGGATAGAGAAATATTTTGTGACCAAAGGAATTTAAAGAACACATCTTTTGGGAAATTATTTAAATTCAGTTTTAAACTTATTATTAACTTTAATATTGTATTTTTATTTAATAAGAAAATTAGTTGCTTTTAAAATAGAATAATTTTTTTTACCGCATTTTGAGGTGTAAATTTAATTGACTTTTATTTTGTTCCTTTTGTTTTTATGAGATTTGTAGATTGATCCCTGGATCTGAGAGATTCCCGCCAAAAACAAATAATTTAAAAGTATTAGAATTTTGATTTTATTATCTTCTATATTATCAAAAATAGATTTCTACAAAAATAAATATCTAAGTACCATCAGAGGATTTGTGCTGGATTTAGATTGGCTATTCGAACTTAGATATTGCAGTCTTTCTATTAAATTTTCTTTGGTTACTAAAAAACTTTTATTTTGACATCTTTTTTAAACTTTTCCTATCATCTATCTTTTCCTTTGAAGGGATCACATTGGACCCGTGTGGGTGTCCGACAGTAGATGTTACGTCAGTGACATCGTTCTTCTCTAATTTAATATAACTCTTGAACCGCAATAAATTATAAGTTTTTTGAATTAATAAAATAAAGGTTGGTACAAATAGGTGTAATATAACTAAAAAATCGATCAAAAATATTAGAACCGTTCATATCCTTCATCAAATCACAAATAAAGTAAATTTTGGTAGAAAAGGTTTTGAATATATAAGTTATGTATTTATAATAGTAACCAGAATGACGATCTTCATTAACCTTTATCCATAATCGTATGTGTTACATTATATAATTGTCATTAATTACGTGTGTCTGTAGTTTACATGTAATAACAGTCGGTCATGATCGACCATATTATACACCATAGTGTATCGCGAAATAATATTTCCTAAAGATATTCTGTTGATGTTGTCCGAAATTGTGATCAAGGGCTCATATTTAACTCAGGAAGTAATTCTGAGTCGAATGATATACTTTAAGGTGAGTGTCCGTGGGTTTTTTCTCTATGTTACAAACATCTGCACACCTGCACACTCAAATAAACTAGAAATTTTATTGAATAAAACTGTACCCTGCAAGCATTTACTGTCGAAAATGACTCCTAAAAGTAGCTTTAAGTTGTCACTGGGAATCTAATTTTCTATCGTATTCTGTTCTTAAGGGTATCACCGTTCAGAAAGAAATGTATCTCGTTTCAATAGTTTTTAAAAGGTTTCCCTTTAGTACACTTTTAGAGTGTTGATTTAGTGATATTTAACAGTTAAAAAAGGGAAACCTTTCATTTATCTGTAGTAAAAATGTACTCTGTGATTAGAAATTGCTCATTTTATATATTTTTTATGTACCTACATCATCTATGTTTAACTTTTAACAATATTGTTAAATATAAAATTATTATTTTTCTAAATGAGACTAAAAACTTAACTTCACTTTTTAAAGTTATACATTCACTGAGTAAAATGTTATAAATCTCTTTGTCTTGTTTTCGCTCCTAAATGTAAGTTATCCATTCTAGACTAGATTTCTGATTAAGAGTCATTACTACTTGATTTGTTATTGTAAATTTGAGAGTATTTTTTATTTCCACATAAAAATTCGACTAAATGGAAACTTTTTCGATAGTTTTATCACCAACTATCTTCCAAATGAAATTATTTTTTTATTATAACACAAAAAAAAAAAAACTGAGTAAAATTTTATAAAACTCTTTGTCTTGTTTTCGCTCCTAAATGTAACCTATCCAATAGATTTTTAGTTTAAAAGTCGTTACTAATCGATTTGTTATTGTATAAATTTGGGAGCATTTTATATTTCCTCATAAAAAGGCGACTAAATGGACACTTTTTCAATAGTTTAATCACCATTTCGAAGATAAATAATCTTCGATTGTATTGATGTAAATCAAAACTTTTCTTTTGTTTTAGAGAGAAGGCTCAAATGTAGGATCTGTAGCAGTTTCTTGTTGCTTGAGCTAATGAAAACGGGGTATAATGTTAATTTGCAATTTTATGTGCTAGAATTTTTAATGTTAGAAACTTGTTTTATTATTTTATTTTTAGATAAACTTTAATTTCACCTTTTTTTAATGCTTGCCTAAAAACTCCTCCAAATTCGTTTAAAGCTTTTAAATAATTCAGTTTAATTTCAAAATACATTTGCATAAATAAAATTTCTATTAATTTGTTTATTTTATAGAGCGAGTTTTTTTTTCTCAACTAATTTAAATAAGAAACAGGTGTAAATATATTTTTCTTATAAAATATTTCTTTATTATTTTTGCATATTGCAGGCGCTTGAGGCGTGTGTCACCAAAAAATATTAAAATGCCTCATGAAAATCTATACAACACCCTTATGTGCTGTTATCAACAAAAGTGGAAAAAAGGCTTTAATTAAATCAAATGTATGTGTGTGTGTGTACGAACCAAAAATCTAACAACATTTTTCTATGGGAGCTTGAATTTAAATACTTAAATTTGTATATTTTGATAAAGAAACATGTGCGCCGGTTTGATAGTTTCATGAATATTTATGTTCAAAACAAAAACAACGTGCTTTTTTAAGGTAAGTTTTTTTTTTAATTTTTTATATATATTTGCACCCTACACCACCATAGGTAGAGAGGGTATAATGCGTTTGTGCGGATGTATGTAACATAGAGAAAAAATACCCAAACACCAATCTTAAAGTATACCATTAGGCTTAGAATCACTTTCTTAGTCAATTTAACGATGTCCGTCCATCCGTCCGTCCGTGTGGCCGGCTGGCGGTCTGTCCATGTAACCGTATTTAGCAAAGTACAGGTCGCAGTTTTAAAGCTATCATCTTCAAATTTGACACAGATTATTATTTTGGCCCAGAGACGAAGCCTATTGAAAATGGATCGGTCCATTATTTCTCTTAGCCCCCATACAAATGTCCTCCCGGAATGGGCCATAATGCTTATAAATCTCTTAATTATGAGTATAATTTATTGAAATTGAGCTCAAATATTTCTTATATAGATCTAAACTTGTATGGGGGCAAATCCAAATTGCCCCAAAAATGAGGGGTTTACAGAGTAAAATGCTGCAATATGTGTGGAAATCGCAGTTTTATACATATCTTACTGAAATTTGGCACAGATATTTATTTTGACTCAGAGATGAGAAAAATTGAAATTAGTTACTATCGGTTCATTATTTCACATAGCCCCCATACAAATGTCCTTCCAGAAAGAGGAATAATGCCTTTAACTGCCTTAAATATGAATATAATTTATTGTATATATATTTTATGCATATCTAAACTTTTTTTTTCAAATTCCATTCTAATCGTTTTATTATTTCACTTAGTCCCCATACAAGCGTCGTCCCAGAATGAGAACTTTACACCACAAAATGGTAAAATATGTAGGCAAAGTCGCATTTTTATAGACATAATACGGTCCATAGAGCGTATGTATATATACGTATTAGTCAACTCATACATTTCATTTGAATCGATGCAATATTTTACATAATAATATTCTGTCCTTAGGTGATGTGGGATATCATATAGTCGGTTTTGACCGACTACTACTTGTTTTTCTTAAAATTTAATTTGTTAAAGTAGTGTAATAAAATTAGAATTGGATAACAAGTTTTTCTATTCAGTGAGTTTGAAACTATTTTTTGATAAAATGTTAATGAACTTAATGAAAATCAGGGAAAAATTAGTTTTTGTGTTTTACTTTTTCCTCAAAAATTAATTATTATTTTTCAAGTTTTATTATTGATTCAATAAATAATTTATGTTTTTAAGTTTTATTTAATTGCTTGAAATTTAACGATTATTTTCCGATTGAAAAATAACCTTTGTATTTTGATTACTCTTTATTGTTTGATTACAAATAACGATTATATATTTTTATTATACCCGGGTCCTGGTAAGATTCTAAATCGATCTAGAGATTTCCATTTGTCTGTCTATTGAAAGCACTATATAGAAAGACGAAAATTTGCCACAAATATTTCTCTTATATAAGGTTTGTTTACATTGAAAGTGGGTAGAATTGGATTATAAATAAGGACAAAAACCCATGAAAATCTGTCATTTTGTAGCATTTTATGTATATATATTATGGGTTCTGGTAAGATTCTAAGTCGATCTAGCGATGTCCGTCTGTCTGTTGAAAGCACATTATAGATCGCACGAGATGAGTTTATATGGAAAATAGGCACAATTGGATTATATGGAAAATTCATAATAATCTGTTATTTTGGAACATTATAGTTTATAATATGGTATAAATATGAAATGAATGATCTTTCCAAGATGAAGTCTACTGTAAATCATAATATAGTAATGGCAAACTAAGATGGGAAGAATGGACGTGATCCACTCATTTCTGGTTATTTAGATTATTCGCCAGATCAACACACTTTTTACTTTTAATGATTTTTATTTATATAAATATGTCATATTGGCATGACAATCAATACCTCTATTTTTGGTAATACATTTTCAATAATGCACGTTATCCTGTTCTGTTAATATACCATGCAATCAATATATCGGTAAATTACTCTAAGAAGTTTATCACTCACAACTATACTTGCATTTGTTGCACTTAAGAAATCACAGTTGTGACATCTTACATCATATGATATAAGAATAAAATTTGCTCTTAATTGAAATATTTCTAAAGAACTTGTGTAAAATGTAACAAATCTTTCTACTTTACATTAGCATGGAAAAAATACATTAAATGCCCATCTCTTAGTATACCGTTCGACTCATTTAAATATGTTTTAATGAGTTTAATCAAATTAAGTACACTTGTTATTGTTAAATTATATAATTGCAGACAATAACTAGGAAGACAAAAGGAAGGATACCAGAAATCATAAATTTCCGCTTCATTTTTATACCTATGTTCTATGATTCAAACCCCTAAAAGTCTTTAGAAAAAAATTAAACATTTTTGCAAAATATTTTATCATATTTAATACAAATTTATTACTTAATTAGGAAGATCATCAAAAATAAGAAAGAAATTTTTTCAAAAATTTTGTTACTAAGTTTCTTTTGAAATTTTTTTATTAATTATTCAACAATTTAAATATTTCAACAAGTTAATTCCTACATCTAGTTTTGAAGGAATCTAAAACAACTTTTTTTATTGTATAAAATATACTAAATAAAGCTAATCGTAACAAATAAACAATATGTTTATCATAACAACTTGTTTATTAAAAAAAAATTCTTAACAAATAATTTTTTTGTAACAACATCTGGTTTATTAGCAAACAGAAATCGTATTAATTTATTCAAGTTTCTTGAATTAATTTCTTCTTACACTTAAATTTTTACTAATTTATATAAACACTTTTAGTTACTCTTATATTTGCTCTTTAATTTCCGGTTTATTCTATACTCACTTAATATCTTTCTCTCAATCTCTCTCTTGACAAAATAAATTTACCGTAATTATATATGTATTTTGTCATAGATATAAAACAAGCTGGCATCCCCTTTTTATTAACTCTCTTACTAATAATCTTTTTGTTTTTTATAATAATATTAACTATAATGACGTAGTATTAAAATGACGCCGGTAAATAAACGAAATTGAATTAAAGTGTATGAATTTTATTCATAGGCTGTTGGTAAATTTGCAATTTAATGCTACAGTTTTAAAGAAGTGGGATTTAAGGATATGTATAAGTGTATCTTTCATCTAAGAATTAAATTTAAGCAGTTGAAAGCCAGTCTACAATTAGGCTAGTCTAAACTCTAGTCAGCCTATACTCTTAACTCTAGCCAGCTTATAGCCTTCACTCTACCCCGTCTTTAGTCTCAGTTCTAGTTAGTCTATAGTCTTAATTTTAGCCAGTCTATAATCTTAATTTTAGACAACCTATAGTCACAACTTAAGACAGGAATATAGTCGCAAACCAGCTTAAAGTCTTAAATCTGGGCAGTCTAGATTCATATCTTTAGCCAGCCTATAGTCCGAACTCTATTCAGACTATATCTTCAACTATACCAGCATATACTATTGCAAACCTATAGTATCAACTCTAGCCACCCTATAATCTCAACTATACCGGACATATAGTCTCAACTATAGTCAGCCTATAGTTTTCATGTACAGCGTATAGTCTCGAATATAGCGTACCTATAGTCTCAAATGTAGCGAGCCTATAGTCTCAGCTATAGCCAGCATATAATTTCAATAATACCCAGCCTGTAGTCATAACTATTATCAACCTATAGTTTTAACTTTTTCCAGCCCAGAGTAGTAACATTAACCAACCCATAGTCCCAACTCTAGTCAGACTATATCTTCAACTATAGCCAGCGTATACTATTGCTAGCCTATAGTCTCAACTACAGTCAGCCCATAGTTTTAACAATAGCCAGCCTATAGTTTTAACAATAGCCAGCCTGTAGTCTAACTATAGCCAACTACAATCTATAGTCTTAACTATAGCCAACTAAAGCTAATTTATAGCCTCAACTAAAACCACATAACTATAACAGCTAATAATTGGGACTATAGCCTCAACTTTAGCTAGAATATAGTCGTAATTATAACCAGGATATTGAGACTAAAAGCAACTAATAATTGAAACTACAGTCAACCTATAGTTAAAACAATAGCCAGTCGATAGTTATGACTGTAGTTAAAACAGTATCTAACTTAATAATCCTACGTCTCATAGGGATAATAATAATTTTTGATTTATAACAAATAAATGTATTATGAATTTCTACCATGGTAACACTTTTATGGCTTTATTATGATTTTAACCTTGATTTGTTGTTAGTATTTTTAGAATATATGCATGTATTTTGGCCTTTCCTTTGAAAACATTGATGAATCATTTTCAAATCGTTATGATTTTGAAAAATCAGCAATTTCACAGAAAGTGTTAGTAAAATAAGTTATATTCAACTAAAGGCTTAAAAGGATTAAGGTGTGTTTAGTACAAGCAATTTAAAGGGTGTTGCTTAAATATTTAAATATCTAAGGGATATTATTTGTAAAAAACAAACAAAAATTTCAAGTCAAGATAAGTAGATAGAGGAGTTTTATTTTAGTTTAAATTAAATAAAATATTGGTTTATTTTTTGATTTAAAAAGTGGTATATGAAGCAATTTTTGTAGTAATCAAATCTTCTCTGTATTAATTCCCTTTTAAATAAATCAATCACACGAAAAAAGACCTTAATCGTCAGATAGTTTATGATAGATAGTTTATAATCGTAACAAATGTGAAAATCATTTACAAAATTTATTTTCACAGATTTTTTACCCACTAAATACATCAACTTAGTTCTAAAATCCATAGAGATAAAAAATACCTTTACCAATTAGCTTTATATTGAGCTTGTCACATATGTCAATTGGTGTTTGTGTGTTATGTTTGTCAACTATTCCATTGGCATTTTGCCAACAACCACTTTGCTAGTTTTTTTTCTTTACCTAATAAAAATAAAGCAGTCATTCTTTCTGTCATATATTTCTCGTCCATACTAACACTGATGTATTCAATGTTTAGAGAAACGTATACATATGGCGTCTACTAATCTTTCATCTTGAGAAAAAATGCAGTAAAAATTATTCTTTTGAATTATTTGAAAAATACACTTAGAAAAACTTTAATATTATAAGTTAATCAGACAGCATGTAGTTCACAGTATAGACAGCTTATAACCGAGATTATATTCAGCCTATAGTCTAGACTATAGTAATCCTGATGTCAAGAATATAACATGCCTATAGTCAAAACTATAGACAATCTTCAATCAAGAATATATTCATTCTATAGTCAACAATGTAGCCATACATTAGACGAGACTATAGCAAACCTACAGTCTAGACTATAGCCTACCGATAGTCTATACTATAGCCAACCGATAGTCGAAACTATTGCCAACATATAGTCGAGACTATTGCCAACCTATAGTCGAGACTATAGCCAAACGATAGTCGATACTATAGCCAACCGATAGTCGATACTATAGCCAACCGATAGTCGAGACTACAGCCAACCTATGGACATTCAGTAGGTGAAACTATTTCCAGCCTATAGCCTTGACTATAGTTATCCTTCTGTCGAGACTATAATCAGCATATAGTCTATACTATAGCCTATATTGAAGAATAAATCCTAACAATAGACGAGAATATAGCCAACTAAATGTCGAGATTGTAAAGACTATATCTAAACTATATTCGATATTATAGCCAACATATAGCAGAGACTATAGCCAACTTGTAGTGGACACTGTAGTCTACCTTAAGTTTAGGCTATAGCCTCCATGTATAGTTGAGATCATAGCTTGTTGTCAAACTTTAGCTATCTATAGCAATAATCGAGGCTATAGCCAACCTATAGTCGAGACTAAAGCCAACCTATAGTCGAGACTATAGCCAACCTATAGTCGAGACTATAGCCAAACTATAGTCGAGACTATAGCCAACCTATAGTCGAGACTATAGCCACTACTAATTCTTCACCAAAATTTCGTTCTCTGTTTTTTCATTCTTACTTTCAGTTTTACAGTTTTTTTTAACACTTTTATCTTTTCTCTCCGCTCTCTTCCTGTATGCTTTCTAGCACAGTGTATAATAACTAATTTTAGCAGCAAATTTAAGTGTTCATTTTGCTTTTATGTTGTAGTGGGCGATTTTAAAGGGTTATTGCAGCATATTGGCTTGTAAGTCATTTGTTCTATGTTTTTATTTGAGATTTTTTTTGTTGCTTTTGTTTCTACGATTTCAAGTATTTAAAAACACATATTTTTTGTGTGTTTTATATTTAATATGATCATAATTTTTTCTGTCATAATTTTCCACATCTTGTTTGTAATAATTTGCCACATATGTATGTATTATTTTGTTAAGGTATTTTGGCTATTAATGAAGCAGTTGACATATTGATATTTAAATAAATTTTCTTATGATTCTGATGAGTTTTATTGCATTTATATTAATTACATTTTGAATGTAGAAGTGAATTTTAATAAATGATTTATAATGGGTTAGAATATAAAAAAGAAATAATTTTATTACCTAAAATGCGTTAAATTCAAATTTATTTCAAGGTTATGTTTAGTTGGAGTTATTTTATCGTTTAATTAATTTGTAATAACATGAAAATATCTTTTGTTACGAAATGTGGCTTAAAATCTTCGAAGTTGTAAAATTTATATTAATTTTGCTAATTACAGAATTTAAAAACAGGAAATTTTTTTGATTCTGATTCTTAAGTTGAACGCAATTTTCAACCTAAGTTATTGTTTTAAACTCCTATCATCTGGATCCATTTAGAACTAGTTATTTCAGTTCTAGTGCTTTTTTAGTTCAGTTCTAGTTGAACTGAAACAGTTCTAGTTCTGTTCTAGTTCAGTTCTAGTTNNGGCTTAAAATCTTCGAAGTTGTAAAATTTATATTATTTATAAATGTAATTCAAGCGACCATCTTATTCGGATAAATTAATTTTCTTTTACTGATGAAGCCAGACAATCTAAATTTCGAAAGCTTACAAGGTTTAGTCGTATATCTAAAGAATAGTATCTAATTTTGAAAAGATTTGTGAAATAATTTTGCTAATTACAGAATTTAAAAACAGGAAA
>JACGTJ010000029.1:48223-58545 GCA_014858695.1 Chrysomya rufifacies | reverse complement strand
GTATAAAAAGAAATATGGAAATAAATGAAAATAATAAAAGAACAATTTTAAAATTTTCAAATTAGAGATAGACACACTTACCCAGTAGTCAAACGTCGGTCTCGATACTAACAGCCAAAGCATTATTATGTCTATGAGTTTGAATGTTACCACCGCTGGTAACACTGATGGCAGATTGCGTGTAACCATTTTGCAACTGAATTTGTTGCTGTTGAACTTGTTGTTGCTGTTGTTGTAGCTGCTTATCCGGCGGCGTTTGCTGCTGTGGTTGAGGCGGTGCTGGCAGGGTTGTGGTTGCAGTAGTTGTTGCTGTTGGAGTTATATGCGGATGATGTGTGGTGGCTCCTAAAAATGGAGCCAATGAACGACCAGGATGCATATCAGTCATTCCTGGCGTCGATTCAACACCATCGTCCAAATCCATCATATCCGATGAGGACTCAGATAACGATGATTTTTTTAAATGTTGACCTTTTATATGTAAAAACGTTTTGTGTTTCGTTTTTGTTAAATTTGTTTTTTTTTTTTTAACGATTGCCAACATTGCCACAAGTTTATTTCAATAAATTATTGATGTTGTTGCAATTGATTATGATGGTAGTGAGGTGGTAACATTATATATTTATTTATTTATGTATTTTTTTTTATAATTTATTGTGTTTAAATTTTTTGAATGGTGTGTAAATATGGGAATAAAAAAGAAATAGAAATAAATTGAGCATAATCAAATTTCCAAGTTTCCAAAAAAAAAAAAAAAAATGAATTAAAATTTAAAACGAAATAAATTATAAAAGTCCTAACTTGTGTATAATAATTACACTCTGCTGTCGAAGCAAATGTCGAGAATTTTAATTTTTATAAATTTAAAATACTTAGAATTAGATAATAGTCATAATTCTAAAACTTAATCACGTAAGATCTTTTTTGCGAGTGCACATAAAATATTTATTCGAAGCAGAGTGTAGCTAAAACAAAATCAACTTGAAGGATTTGGTTTTGGGATTATAGGATTTAAATGTAAATTTGTGTGTGTTTGTATGTGCTGTTGTTAGCAAAATCACTAATAAACTAATTGTTATGATTTATATTATTGATAAACAAGTTTATAAAAATAAAATAACTAAATTTAATTAACTTTACTAATGCTTAAATGTTTATCACAAATCTACAAATGTTCTAATGTATTTTTGTGTAATAAGGTGTTGTTGTAGTATTTTTAAAAAGTTATTTGAGAATCATAAAGGAAGCCTTAATTAGTTAAGCAGTTTTTCTAATGTAATTTAAATTAAATCATTATTATTCGCTTAATTTGAGCAAAATCAAACATAACAGAAATAAGCTAAACTTACCTAATGTACCAGGTAAATATGGACAACTAGTAACATGATTGAAGTTTTGGCTCTGCATCTCCTCTTGATCCGTTTCTCGATGATAGAAATAATTGAAATTACTGACAATAACCGGTACCGGTAGAGCGATTGTTAAGACACCAGCAATGGCACACAGTGATCCCACAATTTTACCCCAAACTCCGACCGGCCTACGTAGCACAATTCAAAATGCATATTCATAATTTCGATTCACGTTTTTTGTTTTTGGTTTGTTTTTGTTTTTTTTTCAAATTCAGTTTCATTATCAGTTTAAGTTATGTTTAATTTTTTATCAATTTCAATGGGAAGGAGTTAGATGTGGGGTCATTTATCGAATTCAATTATTATTTTTTGATTTGTTTGTTTGTTTAAAACGTTTGATTTTGTAAAGTTATTTTGATTTGAGATTTTTTATTGTATTTGGTTAATAATAGTTTTGGGTATTTATTTTTATATATAATTTTTGGCATATTTGATATATTATATATTTATTATTGGTATGGAGAAATAGAGAGTACGTACGATGTATATAAACGAACGAACGATAAAAAAATAAACAAATGAAAATACAAATATAATAAATTATGGAGTAAAATTTCGATATTTTTTTTTTTGGGTATTTTGATTTTATGTATGTTAATTGTTATTATAAAATTTTAAAAAATAACAAATTAGGATACATAAGACATATAAGAGAAAATGGATAAATGTTGTAAAAAAAAATGTACAAATATATAACAAATAATTGAGGGAAACCATAAAATAGATTTATACATATGCGATATTTTACAATAATATATGTTGATATGTAGGTAAGTTATTGTTAATAGTAATAATGGTAAATAATATAGCTTAAGAGGGAAAGAGAGAAAAATATATCGAAAGTTTGCGAAATAGGTTCTTTGAAAATACAGAGGTGAGTGATGAGAGTTGGTTTAAAGTAAAAGTAACACGTGTAAAATGGGTGCATTTTATTGAGTTATTATTTGTTAGAAATAATTAATACTTTATTTCAATTAAATATTTAATTAGTACCATAAAAAAGTATGTGTAAATAAATACAAGCTTATATAATTTAGCAATTAAATACAGTTGCGATAAAAGAAATTTTGGCGCAAGATACATAAGTAATTTTAATAGAATAAGGCCGGTTTTTTCATAATACTGGAACTGGTTATACATATAATAAGAGCCTAATTTCTGAACATTTAGTTTAATTAAAACTGTCTGACAATTTGTGATTTTTATTATATATCAACACAAATCTTTTTCTTTTCAAATTTTTATTTTTTTTATAAAACTTTTTCTTTAAAATAAAAAATACTGCGACAAATTCGTTTTCTAAAACCAAAGTAAGTTTGTTCTAGATGTATGAATTATTCTAACAACAATAAGCAATCTGTTAATCGATGTCTAGCAATGTTCACCTAACTTTTTTTAATTTTATTAGATACATATAAATATTTGGCTTCATCATAACATGCGTAACATGTTGAAATGCACATATATTCAGAGTCCTGTTAGAATTCTAAGCAGATCTAGCTCTGTGCGTTCGGCCGTCTGTGTGACTGTTGTCCATGAACGGGTATTTGATTTCAAGCAACCAGTTCGCTATTATAACAATTTTGTCTGGTGGTGCGTTCAATAGCCCTGGCACCAGAGTCAGATGCAGTAGTATGATCTATTGCTCATCTTGAAAAATTATCGATTAATTACAGCATTACACCAAAATGTGTGAGTCTCGTCTAATTAGCGATTCATGTAGTAAAATTATTTAGATTCACTTGGTGATGGAATTATCGGTGGAAATTGTTGAAAATTATTGAACTATGATTGCTTTTCAATACACAAAAGTTCAAACGGATGAATACACCTAGATCAACTTGGAATTTTCTGAAGATATTGCTTAGGTTTAAACGTATATTCAGTTGTATTACAAACGAAATTGAATATAGTCCAAACAACTTCGATTTTGTTGCGTTTAAGATTTTTTGCAGTTATAAATTAATAATCTCTTATTTCTATTACACAGATTAAAGGTTAAAAATAAATTCCTCATCTAACCTTAAGAGTAAAATCGTGGAATTAACTTTATATATACTATCAGAATGACGATAGGTGAAAAATGAAAGTGCTAAAATGGTTGATGAAACAGGGTTGATGTAAAAATATTTAAAAACATAATTAAGAGCGATAGAGAAAAGGTAGAAAAAACAAAAATAAAAAAGAAACGAAATGACGAAAGAGATATGGTAACAGACGTTTCAATTGATATATCGTTTTTTTAGCTGCTGATATTAAATGCACAAACATGACAATAAAAATAAAATTTAAAACAACAAAGTTCAACTTAATTAAATGATTACGAATTTTGAGGCAAAAGAAAACAATAATAAAATAAAACTTAAAATTACATGCTCAAATTAAAATGTTTATATAAATATTTTAGCCAATTTGAAATTAGTTAAATTAAATTAAAAGTTGTAAATATATAAGCAAAATATATTATTTATTAAAACAAAATATTTTCACAACATGCAACAAGCTTAAAGCAACAACTTATTAAATAACAAAAAATATTAAAAAAAAAAATTAACAAAAATTTGAGAAAAATTTTTTATAAAATAATATTTCAAAAACTTTCATTTTGATTCAAAATATATAAGCTCCAAATGAATTTTGTTTTTGTCAGGTAACGAAAAAAAGTAACATAATTAAGTGCTCTTTCTTAAAAAGCTCTTCTTTTTGAAAAAATTGTGCTTAAAAAAATGTTTTTATATATTGATTGATTGATTGATTGATAAAATTTTCGATGTATAGTTTCGTTATGTTTGTGGGTGGGAAATAGAAAAGGCCACATGATATGATTTGATATGAATGAAATGATTTTATGAAATTATTTGAAATGTTTCATAAATGAATGAATTGTTTTGTATCACAATGTGAATGTTAAGTCGCTTATTTGATATTGATTTATACATTAACGAAAATAAAGAAATATTTATATGAATTGTTATTGAATCTAAACGATTTCAAGTGCAAATCATATGAACGATAATAGAGTATTTTAAAGAAGACAACACAAAATTTTCCATGAAAGCTGGCAAAACTTTTAGAAAGTTTAGTATTTTTGTTAAATTTTGCAAGTTTTCATGAAAACTATTAAAAGTTATGCTGTATGTTTTACGTAACATGTTTTTTTAAATAAATAAAATTTCATTACGTACAAAGATACAGCAATTTTTTACTAAATTAAAAATAAAAAAAAAATAAATATTTCTTTAAAAGAAATGCTCTTTGATTTGCTTAAATTTCTTGGAGCATCTTCTTTTGGTATAATACAAAAAAATAAAAAATCTCTTAAAAATAAAAAAAAAGAATATAACTCAAAACATAACAAAAACCAAAATAAAAAGTTTAAATTAAAAATGAACATAAACGAAAGTAAGAGATAGTAAGTTGTATTAGAAATAGAAAGAGAAATAAATCGAAAAATCTATTGTAAAATTAAAGTTTTTGCATACGTCATGTCACCATATCCAACGGTTGTCATGGTAACGACAGCCCACCAAAATGCATCGGGTATGGACTTGAAGAAGGAATTTTCGCTTCCAGCTTCCGCAAAATAAACCGCCGATGAGAAGAGTACAACGCCTAGAAAATTTCAAATGTTTGTATATAGAATTTTTGTTTGGTCTATGATTTTTAATTGATTTTTTTTTTTAATATTTGATGTTTATTATTTTTTTGTTTAATGATTAAGAATTGACTTTGCCTGCATTTTTTGTTTAAATTTGATTTAAAATGATTTTTGAGGGATTTGAAAGGATGAGGTAAGGATTTTATTTAAATGATTTTTTTAAGGCTGGCATCTAATTTAGTTTAAATTTTCATATTTTGGTTGGTTGATTGATTGATTGATAGTAAATAGTAAATTGTTAGTGTTATTTGCTAAATGCAAATTGTAAGCTTTTTAGATTACTGATTGAGTGATTTGTTTTTTATGGTTTGAAAGTGTTTTGAATGTGTTGCAGTTATAAATTACCTAAAATAGAAGTAATTTACATTTTATTTCAACTCAAGTAATAAAAAATATTACTTAAAATCAAAAAAAACAACAAAAACTCCTTAATCTTATGAAAAAGAGAGATGGAGAGAGAGAGAGAAAAAAAAACACAATTTTAAATAAAATGTCCCAAGCAGAAAATTTGAAATAATTTTTGTATTTAATTATTATAAATTTTCCATATCACTTAAAGGCGTCTTAAAACTATTTTTCCGTTTTGCTTAATTTGTTTCATTTGTAGGCTGTTTTGTATGCAAAATATAAAATTCATAGTATCATTAGTTTATTTCTTGATTTGTTTTCATTTATTTTTATTAATAAAAATTGGCCTAGTTAACGAAATATGGTGATATTTTAGTCTTTCTTACTTAAATTTAGAAATTAAAAAAGAAAATTCATTAAATAAGTAAAATTAAATAAAATAAAATAAGAAATTAACACATGCTGTTTCAAAAGTAAAATAAAAAATTAAATAAAAACAAAAATAAAAATAAAAACACGGACAACATTGACGGTTTTTTTTTACATTTGTTTTAGTAAATCCCATAATCCAAGAATAACAAAAAACAACTGAGCTTTAAAATGCCACTTTTACAAAAATGAAACACCACCACGATGTTGACAACATTGATTATTAAAAAATCTTAAAATATATGATGTTTTAGTTTTTAAATAAATTATAGTAATAAAAATATTTTACACCTCATTTTATATGGCATACGAGAAGAAGAAGTACAAAAGGTTTTTTTAAACAGTTACAGTAGAGTAAAAAGGAAAATAGTTAAGAGTTTTAGAAACCCGATTTAAGTACCAAAAGTAAAAATTAAAAAAAAAAAAAACAATAAACATCTTGAGTCGGTCAATCCCAACCGTCACAACATAAAAACAAATTTTTTTCTATGCAAAATATTATTATATATAAATTTAAATACCGGGACGACATTTGCATGTCTAGTGGACCGATTGGAATACAATGTCTAACATAAGTGTAGATGTGTATTCATATATTTAAGAGAGTTTTTGGCATTAATCCACACATGTGTAAATGATAAATAATGGACCGATGCTTAGGCAAAACCATAACCTATGCAAAATTCTGGAAGAACGTTAGTATGGTTGATAGGTGAAATTATGTAATTGGTCCAATGAAATTTGGAACATAACTTTAAGGTATGATTTATTATTCCGGAAGTACATTTGTATAGGAGCTTTGAGAAAAGTAATGGATCAAATTTTAATAGGCTTCGTCTTTGGACCAAAATAATAATCTGAAGACGATAAGTTCAAAACTGCTACCTGCACTTTGCACAAATGGTTTATATAGACAGCTAACCAGCCGACGGACTAACATCGCTGAATCATCTTAGAAAGTTATTCCAGAATGAACGGTATAAAAAAATCTATCTAATAAAAAAATCTAATAAAAAATACATAGCGCAGTGAAACAGAATAAAACTATCTTTGTAAATATATCTATTTACAAGTGATATAAGTGAAATTATAAGTTTGGAAGGTGAAGTTTTTTGGTCGCTCACAATTGAAGCTAAGCGTGCTCAAAGTAAGGAGTCTTGTTAACAACATAATGTTGGTAATTTGATATCTCTAAAACTAAAAAGGGCCCGTAATTAATTGTGTATTTGTTGTTATTCTGACGAAAAATGGTTATTTTTTCCTGTTTAATTCGTCTCTTTGGAGATAAATGGGATAAAAATTATACTTTGGTACTTTTGTAATTTGTAAAGAGTGAAAATAAAATTAGATCTATATAACATTCGTGACTCAGGTGAAAACTAAATATATACGCTAAATAGTTTTTTGTAAATTAATAGATTTTAGTACTCTTACTTTATTAGGCACCAAAAATGCAAATAGTACAAAAAAGGAGAAAAAACACAAAATTTAAAGAGTAAAATTAATTTTTACTTATAACTCTAAATCAGGTTTCTAAAACTCTATTTCGGGACAGTAAATTAAAACAGAGAGAGAGGGAGAGAGAGAAGAGATATAGATAGATAGGTGGTAAGTAGTATGTATTTAGTTATCACATTTTTCACACATATTTATTACAATTTTTTTGTATTTTTTTAATTATACATTTGTTTGTTTAACGTTTAGTTTTATTTTTATTTTTACATTCACATTACACAAACATTCAAAATATGCGTTGAGCAAATTGATTATAATTAAATTATGTCTCTGTTTATCGATAGATAGTTACATACATACTATTTAAATAGTAGGGTAGTAAAAGGAGAAGTAATAATGGTAGCAGTAGTAGTAGTAGTAGTAAGTAGTATTAACAATAATTGAGGGATTAATTTTTATAAATTATGTACTTATTTATATTATAAAATATATAAAAATTATTAAAATAAAATTTAAGGAAAATATAATTTACATACATATTTTTTAGTTTCAATTGTAAAAATTACACAATAATTTTGTTTTTTATTGTAAAATTTGAAAAATGTCTTGATTTCTATACCTCATATCACCATATCCCACTGTGGTCATGGTTACCACGGCCCACCAAAATGCATCTGGTATGGATTTGAAGAATGATACTTCGGCGCCAGCCTCCGCGAAATACACCGCCGATGAGAATAGTACAACACCTTTATTTTTGTTTTTGTTTTTTTCGATTTTCGTTTTTCGTTTTTATTTATATTTGCAATTTCGTTAACGTTTTCATTGTTTACATTTCATTGGAAATCAATTTGATTATCATGATTTTTTGTTTTATGGAAAAAGTGTGTGTTTTTTAGAAAAAAATAATTGAAAAAATTAGTAACTATTTTTTTTAAATTAAGTAGAATTAGAAATTTTATTTATTCTGCTTGGGATAATTTTATTTATGGTTTTTGTTTTTTATGTTTAAAATGTGTTATAGTTATATTAAATAGCACAAGAGCAAATCGTTAATAATTTTTGATTTAGTAAATTAAAGTAATTTGTAAAAATTACAAAAAAAAAAAAAAAAAAAAAAAAAAAAAATATGAGGTTTAATATAATTACAGTGTTGGAAAATATAATATTATAAATATTTTTATATTTTGCTAATTATTTTGAATAAAGATTTAACTATAAATTCAACTAAATATTTTTGAATGCTTTTGGTAATTGATTTGATAAATTAAATTATAATGGAATTGGAATAAGTTCTTAATTAGTTCATTATATAATTTCTTAAATTCCATCATTATAAAACTTATTGCTCAATCTATATTTTACACATTCATTCTTAATAATATAAATCCCAAAAATATTTTAATATCTTTGTGTTTTTTATCCATTTTGTACCTGTAAGATGAAGAAAAAATTTTTGAAAATTATGCGGAATGTTTTTTCAGAGAAATCATCTGAATTTTACTGAATACGTGGTCCTAAATTGTGTTTTCTTGGAAATAAATTAAAAATTTTTCATTCTTTTAAATAATGGAAAATATTTTAATGAATGATTATTATTAAGCAAATCTAATCTATATAATCAAAGGAGAAGATGCTTTCAAAGTGGAACATTCCGTTGTCATTTTTTTGAAATAGTTGAAAAAGACTTTAATGTTTAAACAGAAAAAAAAAAATTGAGATTTATTTTTCATATTTGCTTAAATTTTATTAAAATTAAAAAAAAAAACAAATATTTTATTTATTTTTACAAAATAATAGGGTTGTTCGTGATGGCCGGAATACCGATTTAATTGCTTACTTTGATATTTTTAGATCAAAAACATAATTCGATAACTTCGTTCATCGTCATCAACCTAAATGAAAAATGAGAATTTGCAAAGAGAAACATGGGGCATATCCAGTGAGATATATAACTGTTAATATGTACAACAGGTATATATCTCATTGCGCTTCATAGTGAGTGCTAATGGAAAAACGATTTCTACTTTAGAATGGGTTCTATTCATGTTAAGAAAATTACATTGAATATATGATAAAAAGGATAGCATGTTTTCAATGTAGAGACAAAAAAACTTATTTCATATTTGGTTTTGTTAAGTAACATATTCTTATAACAATAAGAAGAAATAAGAAGAAATAATTTTAATAATTTTAAAAAGACTTTTTTCCTAACTCAGCTAAAAACGGAAATAAAATTTTAAATAAAATAAATTTTGTGTTATATTTTCCAACACTGTAACCATAAACATATTAGGCAACTGTGCTTTTTAGTATTACATATATGTTTATATATATGTATATATATTTTTTTTCAATAAAAGCGATCTAAACTTCCTCAAGTCTAAAGTTAAATCTGTAAAAAGAAATATTTATTATAGAGTTTTTAAATTGTTACAATTAATAATTTTGTTTATAACATTTAATAAATTGCTTCAACTAACTACAAAATTGTTAAAACAATGTTCTAATATGGTGCTGTATATATAAAAAAATACGATAAAATAAAAACTAAAATTGATTAAGGGGGATTAAATATTAAATTAACTAATTATTGGAATAATACATTAATTAATAATATTAAATATTATTTAACTAAAGTGCAAATTAGTAACAAATAAACTTGTAAAACAATAAATTTACATAATATTACTTTTGAATTTATACTGAACCTTGTACATATTGTTTTTTATTAATATTTTTTCGCTTTTTTTTTNNTTTTTTTTTTTTTTTTTTGCAAAATTTTATAACAAACATAGTCGGTTCTAGGTAAAAACAAAGATCAACAAAATCATAGTTTTTATATGATAAGTTTAGATAATTTTAATTATAATTTGTTTAAACAAATTTTGTTGACCAGTGTTTTTAAAAACGCTGAAATTTCCTTTTGTATTGGATAATATAAATTTTGTTTGTTTTAATATTTAATATTTTGTATTTATGTAAAAAGAAGACGATTATTAAGTATATATATATATATA
>JACGTJ010000029.1:0-36456 GCA_014858695.1 Chrysomya rufifacies | reverse complement strand
CTAGTTCAGTTCTAGTTCAGTTCTAGTTTATTTCAGTTCATTACGTATGAAATTGTCAGTGCAACGATAAATAAAAAGTTTTATTTTTGCATTGGACAATGGGGAAACTCACAAGAACACTCAATAATTTCTTGTCATTTAATACACAATATTAGTAACGATTAATATTTTTGTAATTACTAAATTGTTTATAATTTGCATACAATTACACCTATATAGTTATTATAGAACTCTCAGTATATATTCAATTTCAGCATTTAACAAATTTTGTTTTTTTGCCAAATTTAATCGCCAAGAAATTTTCTTGCTAAATAACACATACATAAAGCAATTGAAATATAAATTGTTTATAACTAAAACATATGAACAAACGAAAATCCCAGGACTTAAATCATAAACGGCAAAACATGATTTTTCTGAAAATAAAACAAAAACTATTCGAGATAATTAAAAATAATTTGTATACAACCTACACAAAAATTATATATTAAGTTATATCCATTGGAAATAATATAATTTTAACATTTTTTTTTTAATTAAATAGAAAATAAGTCAAATTATCTATCAATAAAAAAATAATGAACATTTTTATAAGCCTAACAATTTTAGGCTTATAAAAAAAATGTATTAAAAAACTAAAAATATGTCATCAACATAAACCACGTTTTCCTGTATTACGTTTTCTTTATCTTACAAAATTTTGTGACTAGTTCAAGGTCATACAGAGAAAAATATCTTTTCCGTTTCAATACGGAAATTTTTGTTATTTTAAACATATTAGTTTTCATAAAAAAAACAAGAACTATAGATTATATATTCTTGCCTTCTTACTTTTATGTCTGTTTGAAAATGTGTCGAACATTTCAAGTACACATGAGCCATCATTCATTAAAATAAAATAAATTACTAAAATCATAAAGATTTGAAAACTTTACGAGTAAGCAGGTTTGAAAATAGAAAATGTTTTTAAATTGAGAAAAACGTGCATTCATTCAAATATTGATTTCACATTTACTAAACAATATATAGTGCTAATAATGATAATAATCTTGTATAGCAATATGGATCATGTAAAATACAACAAATACTAGTGCACAATGTGCCGTAAAAATAAATTTTACTAAAATTGTTAATTTTTCAATTCCCGACTTAGATTTTTTGCCCGGAAATTCCAAGAATAAAAGTAATTTGAAAATTTTAAATAATCTGTAGAAATATATTATAAAATTTGTATATATCTTGGTATCTACTTGTCAAAATAATCTCTTAAGAGTTTTTTACAAAATTCATCAAAATATTTGGTTTTAACAGAAAGTTAACTAAAATAAAATTGTAGTTTTTATATAAAAGATTAAAAATATATATTCTGGTAGTTTCTAAATCAAAAAACATTGCGAGATATTAGATATTTAGTCATTCGCAAGATGCCTTCATCTATTTGGAGCAAACGGTTCGATATATAAATGCCCTGGATGGCTTCATATTCTTGCTACCATCCAATTTTGAAATACACTTGTAGTTAGATTGTATGTGTAAAACTTAAAATATTTGAGTTAAATGATTTTTGAAAAATAGAAAATTATAAATTTTTAAAGAGATTTTAAAAATGTTGTCTTAAATCTTTGACAATTTAACAGATTGTATTCAAATACATAGGATTTACCTGAATTCCTGGGATTTACCGGAAGTTGAAAAATTTCGGAAAATAACGTATTTATAAAATTCTTTTACATTTTCAAATTTTACAAAATAAAATTCGAATGAATTTAAAAACGAAAGACAAGAAGTCATTTGTAAATGTGAACACAAGGTCATTTGAATTTATAGCACAAAAAAAACACATAAAGATAAACAAAAAGAAAAAATAGATATTATAAAAATAGTTTCTGAAAACTATTTTTAATACTTACAAACATTTTTTTCTTCTATATAGATTTTTTAACAAGAGTTTTCAAAATGTACAAAAATAAAAATATTATTTAAGTGATAAAATTGAGATAAAAGACTTTTAACATGATTTTGTTTTTTTTTTTTTATAAAGAAAAGAATCATGTTAGTCCAAAAGAACTTTAATTCACACCTGTGGAAACATTTGTTTTTTTTCTCAAATTATTATCATCAAAAAAATGATAGGGTGGTATATTGGGTTTGCCGTTCCGTTTGCAACATGTTTAAATATTTGTCGAAGACCCCAACTCTGAGTCGATCTAGCGATGTCCTTCAGTCTGTCTGTTGAAAGCACGATCACACGGGATGAACTAGGATGACGACATTTGGCACAAATATTTATACAAGTTTTATTTGGTATTATATAAGGTTTGTTTGGTATTGGTAAAATGGTCAGAATTGGAATATAAATAAGAACATTATGAAACAAAAACCATTGCAAATCTGTGATCCGCACATTTTCTAGACCGCTCATAAAAATATGCCTTTGTAGCCACATTTTGCCTTAAGTATGGAAAGTAAGAATGTACAAAGATTAAATTTTAGACTGACTGTGAGATAGTAGAAAGTATATTGAAAAAATGGGCGTGCCCCATCCACCCAGAGAAATCTGTGATTTTGGTGTATTTTGTGAGATAATTGATACTATACTATTTAGATACTATAGAATGTAATTTTGAAACTCCGAGTAATGAAGACTTTTTCAAATAAATAAATAAATAAAATAAATATGTAAATATAAAATATAAGAACTGATCAAAATTAACATTTTTAAAATATAAATTGTTTTTAACAAAACTATTGAAAGCTTTAAATATCATTAAATAAGTGCATTCACTTTAGTTGCAATAAAATGAAGTGAAACAAACAAGAATATTATAGAAATACTAGTGACGTCAAATGTGACACAATAACCTTAAAAAACACACACCATAGTAAACTAAACACAAATATTTCAGAAAAAACAATATTCTAAATACAACGAAACTAAAAACACAAAACGATATAAAAATGCGGCATAATCCAAACAACATGTTCTTAAAATCCTAAAGCGCATGAATTCTAACAAAAATTTAATCAACATTCTAGAAGCAAACCAAAACATGTTTATAAACAATGTTTGTCCACAAAGTTGTCATGTATTTAGTATTATAAATCCTCAGCACTGTTTACATTTAATGTTCTTTTAACAGTAACTTTAAGCTTTTTAACATAACATATTTGTGTAAAATTAACTTTTTCGTTAAAATCTTAAAAAAATAATAATAAATAAATAAAATAAATAAACTGTTGTAACCAACCTGATTTTTGAAATTTTAGAAGAAACACTTACCTGAAAATAAAAGAGAATAAAATTTATTATTAAAATTAAAATATTAATTAGTTTCTTGCTATAATAATTTGCTTAACATTTATAGTTATTGTTTAAAGTTTTCCAGTTGAATCAACGACCTATTGACCTGATTTCTATTAATTTCTATAAGACTTTAACATACTTGAAGTTAAAATGTTCGTTTTATCAACTTATTCAAAAATTTAACGTATAAAGTATGACGTCAATGATAAATATGAATTTACTGATTTTTATTTGTAATAAAATTTGATGTAAAATTTTATCCTTCATTGAGAAAAGTTTATTATTTTTAAACCTTTTTTAAGAACATATTTTTAGCAGAAATGAAAACTTGGGATCAACATTTACACTATTTAAAATATGATTAATGAAATTTACGGATTTTATACATAAATTTTATATAAATGAAAATAAATCATCTTCCAATTTTTACAGAATTTTTCTCTAAAAACTATTTCGAAACTTAGAAACAATTAAAACAAAATATTATGATTATTTTCAAAGTGAAGACCAAATTTCAAAGTGAAACTATTTTCGTACAAAACTGACTTTCTGAAAAATTCTTTTTGATATTCCCAAGACAAAGGATTACGAAATGTTGCTATATTGCCAGGAAATTCAGGGAAGGGAAAAATTGTTAGTGAATTAAGAAGATTACTACTATACTATACTCTATACATATGTCGTCCTGTTACTAAAATCAAATGGATTTGAATTACTTAAACTAAAGATGTTTAGGAAAATAAATTATTTTTGGATAACGAAATTAGTTTAATGAACTTCATGAAAAATTAAAAGCAAACATAACATATAAATTACGTTTCCCCACTAGGTTTTTATATCAATACTTTACTTCTGTGAAAACAACAGATTTTATACAATCTGATAAATAAAATTGCACACAATTTAAACTTGATTATAATGGGTACAAAAGATTCTAGCGTACATATGGGATAATTAAAAGAAAGCTGAAATGTGTAGATTAGATAGAAAAATGGAACAGCAAGACGCACCGAGTACGTTAGTATAAATATAATTCTAAACAGTAGCTTAATAAAAAAACAGTTTCCAGTTCGTTGCTGCAAACGCCATCTATATTGAAGTTATACAATTAAATTGCTTTAGCAATTTTCCCATTTAATTATTATTAAAGCTTTTATAATTTCCTCAAAGAACTTAAAGTTTTAATACAAAAAGCTCTTTACCCAAATTTCATTTAATATCAATAAGTCTCATTGGATAAGAGATTTAAAAAAATATATAACTTTTTTCTCTCTTTAAAAGCGCTCTTAATACAATAAATGCTCTTAGAACTTTCAAGTTTATTTTTTATGCAAACACAGCAAAAAGACTAAGAAAAACGCCAGCAGCTGTAGTTGATAAGCTTCATTATTCGTTGTTAGTATTTTCTTTAGTTAGATTTTCTTTTTCTTGTTATTTTTCTAAATTACAACAAAACAAACACGTTTTGATTTTTTTTTCTGTGTTAGCATTTTATATTTCAAAAAGCATCCTAGGACAACATAAAACAAGCTAATGTCTGTGGTCTCCATTCACTTCTCCTTCGCCCGCTTCATAACAACAAACAATTTTAGTAAAAATTTATATATTTTATAATATTACTACCGCAACTAAATTCAACTTTGACATTTTATGAAAAACTAGCAAAAAGTAAAACAGAAGCACAAAAACGAAACAACAGCAACAAGAATGAGTGAAAACGTAATTACATTTTTACATACATAAACTGTAAGTTTCAAAACAAATAGAAAACATCGAAGAATCTGAAAGAATTATTTTTATTATTTTTATCATATGTAAATATGTATGTATGTATGTATGTATGTATGTATGTGCACAGGAACATTTCATTTTAATTCAATTGTGTGTTGTTTTTTAGAAATCTTAAAACACATTTTCAAACTTAAATTACAAAACAACAACAATATAAACTAGCATTGAAATTGATGCATCAACCGTAAAATTAGGTCGCGTAGACACAACTATCAACATTTTTTTATAATGCGATTAATTTATTGTGCATTAAAATGCTATTGCAAAATAATCAAAAACCCACAGTGCCATGTTTACATTTTTCTCATTTCTACTTAATTGTCTATTGATTAAATGATTTTCAAAGAAAAAAATGTATTTTGCTATTTATCTAGAGTCTCAGCAGATAAGTTAGTAATTAATTACACTTAAATAAATGTGCAATGAATGATATATTGAATATTTTATACAAAGACATTTGTATTTTTTACACACAAAAATAAATCAATATGCACGATCAGTCTGATTGGAGGTCTGGATGGGAACAAAGTTCAGAAGATCAAGTTCAGTATATAGTACTACTTAGCTGACAAAAAATATATATTTACGCCTTCCGTAAAGGTTTATTTACGCTTTCTGAAAAATGTAGTTGATGATTGTTACCCTGTTTTTAACAAAAAGACATGTGAAAATGCCTTCATAGTGCTAAACATTGTGACAGAAGTATTTATCAGAATACTATTATACATTCTCTAGTAAGGCTTGTAGAAGAGTACAATTGGAAAACGAGTATTGAACGATTGCTTTCTAGAATATTGGGCGTAAAATATAAATAAATTTGCAATTCAGGAAGAAGGTCTAGAATTTGAAATGCAGTAAGAAGCTTATCTAGCCGCACTTCACCATCTTACTTGTTTCTTTGATATTTAAAAATTGTAAGTGTTGCTATCTGTTGAATATTTTTGGATGAAATAGTTTAAAAATGCTTGCATTTCAAAGTTCTTCCTACAGAAACAAAGAAATAACATGCTTAGATTATATATAAATGTTAAGACTTTAGTGATCGTAAACAATGAATAATAATTTAAAATAATATTTTGATTTTAACTTTTCTCACATATAAAAAGTTTGTTTTAATTTGTTATTAAATATTATAATTATTTTCACACACACACAAAGATATCCCAGTCTCGTTTGAAAGTATTTATAGTGATAATGGAGTTAATAAAACGAACCATTATTATAGAATAAACAAAAGCAAAAAAAAGTGAAAAAATTATTCATACTCACTTGTATTATTTTAACAAGTAAATGTTTACAAATTGCTTATGACACTTTTAAAGCCACACACACCGATGTACATATTTAACATAACTACAAAAACACAATGTCATAATAAATATGAATCTTTTTAAAGGAGCAAAAAAGTAATAGATAAAAAAACTTATGTACTTTACACATTGTATGTGAAATGTAACTACATAAAATTATTAAATTTTATTGAATCTACACTCAAAGTAAAAGAAAAAATCATATAACACAACAATATACACAATACACATACATATGTTCTATTATCAAATGTTTTTTATAAATTATTATAGCTTACTCCACCTTAGATGTAGAGGGTATATTAAGTTTGTTCTGATGCTGGCAACACAAAAACATCGGGACATCACCTTACACTCAGAATTATTTTAACCAATTTAACAATGTCCGCCCGTCTGGAAGTCTGAACAATCATGTAAACTTTGTGTACAAAATGCATTTATTTTAAATAAACAATATTGAATGTTATAATTTTTGACATTAATATAAATTATATTATTAATCATTTATTTTAGTCTTAAACAATAAAATTTTGTTAATAAGCTCCCATATATTTTTAAACTAAACAACTTTTTATTGTCTTTGGATAACAATTCGTTTAACAAATGACAAATGCAATGTGTGAAATTGTATATGTATTTCTATTTATTACGCTCTAAGTTCTCTATGCACAGTGTAACAGTTAGAAACAATTGCTAGTGTTAATAATAAAATGTATAACTGTGTATTTATTTCAGCTTAGTGGATTTCCCTGTATATAAAACATAAGTTTAACTAGGCAACACTACTTTCAACACACACATAACCAAACAATGTTATGTTGTGTTATGTGAACTTTTCCCACAATCTGGAGTAAAGAATATAAATACAATGGATACGGTATGCCAAACTGTATATAAAATAAGTAGAAATATTATTTTACATTTATCTACATTGTGCATTGTCTGCTTGTAAGCTAACAATAATCATTTGGCCATAATACTTAACTTTTTTTTCTTTTATACACAATATATGTATCTACATATGTAAAGTCGAAGTAAATGTATTTATAAACAACATTTAATTTGTTACTGAATAATATACAAGGAGTATTTTCTTTTTTTTTAGATAATCAATTTCTTTTGATGAAATTTAATTCATTTTCAAGGATTCACTGTAAATTTAAGTTTATAGATTTCACAATATGTTTTAATTTTAGTAAGAATTCACATAAGAGAAATTATGAAAATAGGTATATATCAGAATTGTTCTTTTCCAAATACATATTTTCCTACTCTTCTCATCTATATTATATATGTTATATATGTGTGTACCTGTATAGTATTATGAGAGAGAAAAGAAATTACAACATAAGAAAAAGTGAAAGTATACGTCACATTAAAAAAACGAACCAACTTCAAACTGTTTGCAATATTTTACATTTACATTTTAAAATAATAAATTAATATAAACTATATTTTACAATTACATGATATCATGTTTATATCTTGAAAAAATATAATTAATAAAAATTCTAAAATTTCGATTCGAAAATCAATGTATTTACAATACAAATTAAAAGTATTTTCCTTTCTATTCGTAATATATATTAAGCCTTACGGAATGTGCAGATCATGTATAAGTTCTTATAAAGTTTTAAGACCTAAAAATATTATTCTAATTCATAAAGTTAAAGTTCGCATGATATTTTTTGTGTTCGTTTTCATAAAATAAATATATTAAAAAAATGCTACAATCAATGTTGCAAACAGTAATTTCCTATAAGTTTTTTACTTTCTATAAATATTTAACCTAATTTAAGCTTTTAAATATTAAGTAACACAATTAATAGATGTAATTACTTGCAGACATATATAATAACAATTCTATTTAATAATATACATTAATTCTATAATTTAATCTAGAAAACTAACAGACGTATCTGTAAATGTATATGTGCATATAATAGTAAATAATATATTTGCTTTTACCTAGATGCCATTAATAAAAAATGACATAAAAATATTTAGCAAACACGGAAGTTAATAAAAATTAAACACACACACACACTCATTCATTCAGTCAGTCAGTCAATTATTTATACACATACTCACACAACTACATACAAATACAACTTGACCAGGCAATATTTCAGAATGTTAAACATGAACTCGCTAACCAACCATTCACCCAACTAAAAATTTATATAGAAATTTAACAAGTCATTCATACACGCACATTGTTACAAAAATGTTGTAGAAAATTGTTTCATGTTGGCACTTTGATTCCAACCGAATGCCGATGGCATTTTTCATTACAGGAAAATATACATTTTTAAATTGTATACCTTTAAAAATGGAGAAGACATTATGGAATTTGTGGAGGTGGCATACATGTTATTACAATTTAAGCTTATTCCCTAGTCTGAAAACACGAAATTGAAAACTGGTTTTCATTTCAAAATATCATGAACAAGGGTATAAATGTTAAACAATTTAAAGTTTCACATTTTCTCAAAATGTTAACTTTTCAAAATTATGGTTTAAGAAATGTTGCATTATCTTCAAAAGCTTAATCAATTCCGGACAAAAAAGGCAAATTCAGTTCAAATATCTATTAGACGATAAATGTCAATTGATCACAGTAAGCATTTTTTGTTTTTCTTTTTGAATAAAAGCAGAAATCTAAAAATATTTAAAATCGGTTAATACTCTCAAAAACTGCAAGGGCATTTTGCAAATATTTATTCAAAATGTATAGTCAATGCGTATGATTATGGTCTGAATATGACATTTTTTTATTTACAATAATGTTTTAGTTCATATGACTGCGTGCGTGGGTATAGAAATTAATTTTACATTTACAATTATTTGAAAATAGAACAATTTTATGTAATTATATGTGAACGAAGTTTCGACCATAATAATGCCATTATTAACGAAAATGCATAAATGAAAAAGAAGCATTATTATCAAATTACATTTTAAATAGAAAAGAACGAAATAAGATTTAATATACAAACATAATAATATACGTAATAAAACGTATACCGTTATATAACGTATATGTATATAAGATAAAAATCTATGAAGATGATGATCCTAATTTTTAATAATTTTTTTTTTCAAAATAAATAAGATTATATTTGCCTTGATCGAAACTTTAATACCCACAATCAACAAGCCTTCTCTAGCAGGGCAAAAAAGTGGACAGAACACACACGAACATATTAGCAGAAAATTATTTAGATATAATAAAAATGAAAAAAAAAATATGACATAATATAAAGGTGGTGGGAAAAGAGGGAGGGGCACCTTCATGTCTATTTTACCACATTTTCATCGTTGTACGTTTTCCCTTTTAAAATGCTCCATTTTTATTTCATTTTAGGTTCATAACTTCCTTATTTATGAACTGATTCTACCCATTTATACCAATACCAAACAACAATAACCTTACAAAATATGCATTTTCGTGACAAATTTTACCATTCTAGTTCCTCAGGTGCGATATCTATCCTGTTTTCAACAGATACACAGACGATCCGAGATTGCGGATGGACATTTCTGCTCCCATTACCTTTTTTCTCCTAAGTAATCTTAAATGACAGCTGAATTAAAAAATACAATACAATGTTATGGCTTTATTCGATTAATCGTAAAAAATCCATCAAATAATTTTAAATTAAAAAAATTTTTAAAATTAAATATTTTATTTGTATTTCAAGTAGCAAATAATTTGTAATAAGTAATTCTTTTCATAATGCATATATTGTTGTAATTATATCTTATGAATGTATATCAATTGCCATAAATTGTAACAAATTAAGTGGAAATAATGTCGAAAACTGTTAGATATTTGAGAAATCAAAAATTATTCATTAATTTGTCTCGCAAATAATACAAGAGAAGATTCAAACAAATGAAGCAGAAGATGATGAAGATAAAAAGAATAATAAACGTATGAATGAATTAAGAGAAGACAAAAAAATCTTCAGTCTACTGTGCATAAATAACACACACACAAATTCAAGAACAATAAAACTTAATAGACATTGATGGATATAATTCATCATTTTGGCAAACTTGTTTAAGAAGAATGTAAATGAAAGCGGCCACAAATACCGAAAAAAAGAAAAAAAGCTCTGTTGGGATATACGAAAAACATAATTTGTAATAATGATCCTTTAAATATTATAGGGAAATAAATCTTCTGCTATACATACACACTTATATGTAAACATTTTGTCAGTTGCTTTTAAGTTATTTTAAACAATAAAATATATTTGAAATAATATGTTGATAATAATTTTTACTTAATGTTTAAAATGTTATTTGTTAATATTTTCTTAAAAACCTAACCAAGCATCATAGTTTAGTTCTGGTAGTATGTTTTTTCTTTAATACAAACGATTACTAGATTCCATGCCACGTCTGACTTATTTTTAACCATCGTTAACATCTTCTTCAAGAGTTTTATGTTAATTTGAATTTCTTTCTTAGCAAAAACTTTAAGATTTATTTTCAAAACTTTGTTTTACTTATATTTACAGCGACTTAGTTGAAATCTTGAAAAGGTTTTGGCGCAGTGTTAATATTGTTACCAACCATAATTAATGTGTGTATGTCTGTGTGTGGCACTTTTTGTCCTAAAACCATTTCTTTCTTTTTATTTTAAACAAATCTTGTCAAACCAATGTTACAAAAAATAAAATAAAAGTGAAAAGTTTCCTTTATCATTTATCGTCCCGAAGCTGTTAGTTACTTTATTTGTGAAACTCAAAAAGTTTTCAAATTAAATATTTTGTGATTTCTTTTTAAAGGTACACAAAAAGCAACAAGTTTTAGTCTTTTTATGTTTTGCTATTTTCTTCTTTTATTTTCTCTCATAAAGTTATGAATTTTTCATGTTCATTTGAGTCTTTTTGTTGTGAAAATAAAAAAAGAAGGAGTGTGATGTATTTTAGGGCTTAATAAAAATTTAAAAGGTTTTAAATAAAATGGAAAAAATTTTGATTATAGAAGAAATTGTGTTCATAAAAATTATCAAATTTGTATTTTAAATCAATTAATAAATTCAGTTTTTAATTGGATTTTTTTTTAATTTGTACTATTTACTAAGTATGTGATATTACATTTTTTGTGTTAGGTACAAAATTTATTTACGAATTAATTAAATAAATCATTTTAGAGTAAATTATTTAATTAGTGCTAAATTTAACTTTTTCCTGTGTACTTTTTACTTCATGACAGTATTTTCATGCTACTAATACACATACATTTTTAAGTGGATGGTAATACGGCATAAAATAAAAATGATTTTTAAGAAGCCCTTAGCATTTTATTTTATAATATTGTAAAAATATAATCATCAATTTATTCTTACAATATAACAATTTATTCTTTCAATTTCAAGAAATATTAGAGAAATTCTTTTGAAAAAGAAAAGTCATTTATACAAGTGCTCTTCAATAAAATAAGAGAAATGTAAGTATTTCCACAGAAAATATTAAACAAATATCACATAAATATTTACCTATACATATATATAAGAGTCTATGAACATAACTGTACCCAACGGTAAAAATAAAAGGACACGCTTTCTGTATGAGAGACTTACATCTTCCATGACTGAGCACTTCTATGTATTCTAAGTATGAGGAATGTACTTGGATTCTAAAGTATTTAACACATTTCCCAATTCCATTCTTCTAAAATGCAAGTAAGCAACAACAAAGCTGAACAATGAAAAAACATGTTTTTGCTTTCATTGCAAAAAAAATCTTCTTTAAGATCTCTTAATCGCCCCTTTTTAAAGTTGCTTATTCCGAAGATTTAATGACAATTTTTACTTAATATAAATTAAGGAATTTATTGAAATCAAACGATTTTTTTAGTCCCTATAATTGAGATTCTCAAATGATACACATTATCAAACTTCTTCTCTAGATAAAAACTGCAAATAAATCATTTTTTATTAAGGTCTGTTAACTTATCTGGCCTTAATCCGAAGTTGAAAGTCAATTCAGGATAAACGATTAGTTTGTATAGAAACAATCATATTGAATGTTTTCGTTCAACAAAATCCCAATTTATTATAATAAAAATAGCAAATTATAAATTTTATATGGACTCAATAAGAGAAACACTCCTAAAACTTAGTGAAAACCAGAATTTCGCAAATTTTTATATAGAGCTAATACCTATATATGCTCAGAGAGAAGCATCAAATCCCATTCGGAAAAAATGTTTGTAATAACTAACAAATTACTAATACTTTGAGAATACAAATCCACAAATATAGCAACGTTTCTACTTTTCCCTTCTAGGAAATCGGAATTAGTTTGTAAATTCATCGGTACTTCTGCTGGAAAGAATAATTCCTCGATATTCCGAGAATTTCTTCTGGGAAAAACAATTCGAAAATGTTAGAAAAATATGATTTAAAATTACATTTTGTAACAGAGAGTATTAATTGGATTGAGTTGTAGGCAACACAGGAAAATTTTAAATTTTTTACTAAATTATCTCCACAAATAATAACTCGAAAACTAATGTCAACTCCAAAAGAATTGTAATAAAAAAAATTTCAAATTTTTAGCAAAATATCTTTAGAATATTTTTTGAAAATTTGATTTATATAATGGCATTTGTCGAAAATTCTAACCCTTCGGTAAAATTTCCTTAGAATTAGTATTGACAATTTAGTGAACTCTAATCAAAACTTCATGTTGATGGTTATCCTATAGTAAAACCCGTAATTTTATTTTATCTTTAGGATACTTGTCAAACTTTGTTTTATTTTTAATTAACAAGTTATAAATAAAATTTTACAAACTAAATACTTATTGAATTGAACCATTCAATCCAAACAAATTTCAAATAACAATAAATATTTATTATATGATAAGATTTCTTAGTAATAAAAAGTCTAATTTAAAAATTGAAATGTTCTTTTATAATTAAGCCTTTTGTATTGAAGAAATCTTTAAAACTCATATAGAAATACACAAATATAAATAATAGTAGTTTATTATTATTATGATATTATTAAAGCTAAAAATATATTGAAAAATTCCTTTTATTCTTATGTCTTAGATTATTCAAGAATATTAATTTCAAGGCTACTAATAAAATATTTCTTAGATTATTATGTTAACATCAAAACATATTGTTTGCGCTTTTGTGGTTGGCAAGAAAAAAAAAGGAGAGAAAAAAATTCTATTAAATTATATGAAGTAAAATATAATTTTATGCTTCAAGATATCCATAAAAATTCGCTTGGTCAGCTCATAATCCAATCGACCTAAAGAAAACTCATCTATTTAAGCATTTATCGAACCGTTCAACACAATAATCTTGAGTCAATCATAAACAATTTTATCGATTATCGACAATTGTTCATTGTAACATCTAATCAGATGAAATATTTGTTTTTTTCTTTAGTTAATGGCAGGGAATATTTTGACACAATGAGAAATTGTGTATTTTATGATTTTATTTTGGAAGGCGTTATGTATAAGTGAGGCTTAAGTGTTATAAAAAACATATATCAATGTATAACAATCTAATACTTAATAAGCTAGAAGAATATGTTTCTATTATACAATACATAACAAATTTTTTCAAATAAATTCTATTATTAAATCCTTGACCTACAAAATATAACTACAAATATATAATAAACATTTAATAAAGTATATAGCAAAATCTAATAAAAACTAACCTTTAATTTATGGGATTCAAAATTTGAAGCATTAAAACTTTCATATACTTACACAAGTATCTTAGCCGGAATTGTATTATTTATATAAGAATTCGTATTTCCCCTCAAATAATCCACAAAAATCTTTTTTTTTTTTACAAATCTATAAAAAACAAAAATCTCAAAAAAAAAAGTTTGAAACATATGCACTTTAAAAGTGTAAAGTTTAGACAAACTAGCTTTGGCATTTGTCATCCACTTCCGTTTTGTACAGAATCTTATTCCGTAAGTTTTCAGCCAATCTTTTTTTCTATTTACTATATATGTGCAAAAAAGAAATGTTGCATGTAATACTTGTAGTTGTACAAAACTTAAAAAAGATATGCTTTATAAATTTATTTTTTTTACCAAGTAATCTATAATTTAAAATTTAGTTTGTAATATAAAATCTAGATTTAGTTTGCTGAAATATAATATAATAAATAAATTTTATATAGTGACTTTAAAAAATTTCAATATTTTTACGATTTTTTTAAATAGACTCTAATACTAGAAGAGTTTATTTAATTTAAATTTGTTATCTAATTTTGAAATTTAATTTAAAAGTTCATGTTAGGATTAAAAGTCACGTCTTCTCGTGTCTCTAAACAACAAGTTTTTGCAACTAAAAGAAAAAATAAATAAAATTTAATAAACCCCCTGGTGTTGACATCTCTCATGACTAATGAATGTTTAATAAAGCAACAGTTACTAATTTCTTATGACCGACCAGTTGCAGTTGCATAGCTTCGAAAATAAAAAATATTCTCAAACATACATTAAATCTACAACAATAATAAGCTTTGGCAATTTGACAATAAAAATATATAGAAATGTTCATTAGAATGCGCTAGATATATTTCGATTTTTATCTGCACACACTGCTATTGTACATGAGATTTGGTACTTTTTACACTTTTTTTTTTTAATTTTTTCAATTTTTGAAATTAATTGCCTTTTTTTTTACTTGTTTTTTTTTCACGTTTCTGATTGTATTGGGATTTCATGGGTAATTTTTTAAGTACCAAAGTCTGATTTTTCCCTAAAACGTGAATTTCCAAAAAGTTACCAGCTTGTATTTGTTCTTTTTTTTCTGAATGCTATATAAATACATTTTTGTCTTCATTAAATGCACCAATTCATCCTTTTTCTGAAACAGCTTCTATAGATAACATTTCGATCGTTCAGTAACCTCTAATGGAACCTACTACCCTATCGAAAGGCTAGATGTTCTGAAATTGTTTTTCAGACCAAACAGGCCCAACAGTTCTTGATATTCTCAAGGCGCCCGTTTTAGTTAAATGCAGTATACCCCATCTTTACCAAAACTCTTCTTGCATGTATACAGGATACGTAGATACAAATGACTTTTCGCAGATATTTGTCTTTTGAAAGTATCACGGTAATGTCATCCCGGTGGCAATTATTTCAACTAACTGCAATTATGATGCATAACATTCAGCCATAATTCCAAAATATATAATGCGCGCTAATGTACATAAACAAAACGTACAGGAAGTGACTGATACTAGTAGTAGAAACAACAGCTGGTGCTACAAATGCAACTTCAACAAACCAACTAACTTAAACAGCTTTAGTTGTACAACTAGCAAAAACAATAAAATATTTAATTTCATTTGCAAAAATTTAACGAAAAAAAGAAACTGATTAAAAAATAACAAAATAAATTAGCTCTTGAAAGGAAACGTGAGAAACAATTGAAACGGAAATCCTCATCCAAAATTAAAAGGTTGCTTATTTTAAGCCACTTACAGAAGTGATCAAATTGTATTGGAAATTAAAAGAAATATTTACTTATGTTGCTAAATTATTTTTACATGTGGAAATTTCTCACACTGTACCATAACAGTAATGTCGAGAGTAAAGACTAGGAAAATATAATGAAATGAAGTACAATAAATAATATTTTGCGTTATTTGTTGCATGCATTTTCTTATTTACGCTCCTATTGTGCTGTTGCAATTGTTATTACTGACGTAGACATTGTTCTTTTCTGCAAAATTTTACTTATATTTATGACTTTGTAAATTAAGCAACTCTACAAATAAAAATAAATTCAGTTTTTTTTCGAATTATGTGGAATATTTAAAAAAGAAACAAAGTGTTTTACAAATAAAAGTGCATTAGCAAATTTAATTAAAGGAAAGAATTTAACATAGTTTAAAACACGCAACAGGACGTATTAGTAATGTTGATACAATTTATAACTCATAACACAATATGAACATATGAGTGTACAAATCTTGACCCAATTTTCTTATACATTTGGAGTTGATTTTAATTGCAACTTCATTTTGCTTAAATTAATAATTATACTCAATTTCCCGTCAATGATTAATTAAAAAAAAATATAAATTAAGAATGAGCTTATGTGAACTAATCTTCATCGCAGCCAAATCTATAATAAATAAATTTTTAATATAATTTTGCTATGACTTTAAGGCATATAAATTTATGCAATCAGCTTTTGGCTATGAAAACACAAAAAGGCCTTAAACTGAGTGCAATAACGAATGACAACTATAACTTAGTATATTTTTAAAATAACACTATATGTTCACATACACACACATATACATACTTTGTTTCTTTATTTATTTATACAATGCACATATCAACATTTATATGTAAGTATGTTTGTGCAAATCTAAATCTAGTGCATTGTCAATTTAAATTTTAACATATTTAAATACGTGTATGATATATGTATACACGAAGCGAACAAACACATATATGTTAAAAATATAGGATTTCACAAATACTGATGCATTCCTATATACATACATAAATACAATAACAAACATATAGATACTGAAAGCTATAGACATATGTATATGTCAATCAACACTTTCGGTCAGTTATCTTTACAAAAAGTATAAATGTCTGTATAGTTATCCCTTGGTTTTGTTGTACATTTGTATTTGTATGTAAACAAGTATTTTCTGTTTAGAAAGTGGCAACACCAACTACAACAAAAGACAATTTTAAGTTTTGTTCAATTTTTAGACTCAGATATTTCTAGGAAAAAATACATAACAATTCTGTCTGCGGTTGGATAACTTAATTATACTTTTAAATTCTTTTTGGAGTAAATTTCAATAAATATTTTTTTAAGTAAATGAAATTTTCAAGAGTGCTTTAAGTTTCTAAATATTTAAAAGTTCTATTTTAGTAATTAAAATACTTAAGTGTTATTTTTGAAATATTTATGTGTTATACACTCTTCGTAATATTTTTATGACCAAACGCCATATAAGAACAGAAGATTTGTATACACTTAAAGCTATATTGCCATCTTTAGAAGATTTGATCAATGAGAATTGAAATTGAAAGATGCAATTAGCGAATATTTCTACCATTATTGACAGTCACACAGGAAATACAAAAGAAATCAAGATTGGAATCAAACACAATTCCAATTTGTAGCAACAAACGAAATGTGTAAGAAGTTCCGTTGAAGTAGTAATCCTTCTTAATGTGATAGAAAAATTAATACTGCTTTCAAAATATTTTCGCAAAATTTAAGGATTTAATTAACTTTATGAACCTGGCTAAATTTGCTGTCTATGTGAACTGTTGGAAATAGAGCACCCATGTTAAACTTAAGTTCTTGTTCAGGATCTACAAAATGTAAAAACATGGAATGATAGATACCAAATGCAGAAGTTAAGAACAAGAGCAACTTTTAATAAATAATCTTAAAATTATCTTTGAAATTATTATCGTTAGGAGGAATTATTTCCATTATAGCCTTTTAAATTTACCATCAAGAGAAATATGTTTTGGGAAAATGAATTCATTGAATGAAATGTTATTATTTTTATCCGCATACAATATTAGAGTAAACATTTTTATTATCATAGCTGACCTGAAACAACCTTCAACAGCTTACAGATAGATATAAATTCTTAACGTTTTACTTTATACCATTCAACTCTTTGCCATACTTTTACCCACAAAATATTTTATAAAATAAGGAAACACATTTTCTCAGTATTCTTTTACAAAAGTATGTGACTTAAGTTTAAAATGTAAATACATATGAAAACATGGTCTCCATTTATCCCTGCAAACATACAATTGAGTTGTAGAGATATTTCGTGGGTTTTATCTCTACGTTTATTTTAAATTCAACAAAATAATGATGCCATAAATGAGGAGTCCAAAAAAAAAAGGATGTATACAAAAATTCCTAACAAAAATAAAATTCCGTAACAAAACACGCCACAAGATAAAGGAGGTTTTAGGAAGACTTTAACTTTAGGTAGATAATGAAAAGTTGGAAGTGAAATACATTCACAATATTTCACCACTTACTTGGTTTAAGATAAATGATGCAAGAAATTTATAATACAAAAAATGTTAAACATTTTACTCGTAAACATGTTTAAGTCCCCAACACAAATAAACATTCGACAGAATTTTATGCAGCAGTTTTTTTTTGGTTAGGCGTAAATATTTAATATAAATAACTTTAACATTTTCATTTAAATAATTCTACTTTGGCTTGAAAATAAAATAACTCTTTTAGAAATGAAAAAATATGTATATTACCAAGAATGGTACGAGCACCCGATAACAGTATCTTCACATCCTTTTAGCATGATTTCACAAAACAAAGAAAAAAAGCTAAAAAATACATGAAACGAAATCGTAAAGAAACAAATAAATGTACAAGTTAACGAAATGCTGGTGAAGCCTTTGGAAATTTAGGTCTTTTTCCCAGAGCCTTAAAGTAAGTTTAAGCACGTAAAACATGTAAAAGTTACATTTTTTCACTTTGTTTCATTTTTTATTGTGTCATAATACGTCATGTCGATATATTGCACAGTTGTACAAGAATCAGTCAGCACAAAACTCAAAGTCAAGAATTACGAAAATGACAAAATACAGATGATGATAACAAGTATGATTCTTATATATAAAATAATTGTAAAATATAAAAAGAAATTCTCTGAAAAATAAACAAATCTCTTGTGGAATTTAAAAGAATTTAAGCTACATGTAAAAAATAACATTATATTTGTAGAAATAATTCCAAAAATATGAAATTTCTAGTTCAGTTCTAGTTCAGTTCTAGTTCAGTTCTAGTTCAGTTTGTATTTTATTCGGAATCTAGTTATTTACATTTGAATATTATTGGTTTAAAAATCGTCTATTATAATCTGTCATTGAAAGAAAAAACGACATCCATTATCAGATTTCTTCGTAATACACTTGAGCTTAAACAAATGAAAATCAACTAGAAATTTTTATGGTAAAAACTTACATTTAAGTTATAAATAGCTTAAGTGTAAATTTATTTATGTACTTACTGATTTAAATTCCTTTCATTCGACCCACTCTGACTGGTGATGTTATCTGTGTGACGACGTTCTTTATGTACGATGCCCATTAATTTCATCCATGGATTGTTTTGGGAGCCATGGCCACCTCCCATACCACCACTCTGCCACATAGTCATTTTGGCGGATTTTTTCTATAATTCACTTCACTTTACGAATGACGATAGTGGCAGTATAATAATTTTATAACACTACAATGGCAACACTCTATAAGAGAGTTGCTTTTATTTCACGATATGTTTTTTTTTATAATTTTTAACACTTTAACGCGTTAAATTCTTTAGGTTTTTTTTTTCCTCTCAAATTTTTTATGATATATTTTACATATTTTCTTTAATTTCTGATCCATGTGATCTCATATTGGAAAAAGACATTTAATTAATTTCGAAACAAATCATAATCAACTGCAATGATCACGTCATTTTAATGGAAGCAATTTTAAATGGATTTTTTTTTTATTTAAATTTTTACGTTTTGTTATTAAAACATTTATTTGATTTTAAGTAATTTAATTTGTTATTATTTAAAGAGAATTATGGAAAAATTTATTTTCTTTGAAACTAACTAATTGTTTAATAGGTAAATAAATTAATTAAATTTAATTTGGCCACTTTAATTATTTTATTTTTAATTTTATGAAACAAATGGATGGATTTTGTTATTTTTTATTAATTTTAGATTTAAAGGTGAATAAAATTTTGTTGTTGATCTTATTAGTCAAATTTTCTATTATTATTTTATATTTATATTAAGTAAGATTGCAAGATTTGTAATTTTTTATGTTTTAATTAGTTGTAATTTTTATAAATTATTAACTTTATTTTGCTACTGAACAACGGGCGGCTTTTTATTTATTTAATTTCAAATTTAAGCTTTTTGTTTTAGTTATAATTATTTAAATTTTTAATGCAAACATTTATTTATTTATTATTATTATTATTATTATTTTATGATATTAAGTTATTTTATTATAAGAAATAATTACTATTATTATTTATTATTTTTTAATTAATTTAAGAATCACAATAAATTTTAATTTATATTATTTTATGTTTGGGTTATATTATTTTACATAAATTTTAATTTAAATTGCGTAGCATTTTAAAAAGAAGACTAACTAATTATTGCAATTTTTTCAACTTTTTACTACTTAAACTGGAGTTGATGTTAGTTTCTGGCCGTTTCTAATAATTTCACTAAATTATTTAATTCATTTATCAATGAACATTTCCTTAAACTATTTTTGTTGGTGTTGCCATTAATAAGAACAAATTTAGCTGAAAAGATAAAAATAAAACGAAACAAATAATTAATATATAAATAAAAAATAATATAAATTTATTTAAGGTAACAAGTAATTTTTAAATAAGCTTCTTCCTTGTGCTTCAATAATAATCCGTCGCAAATTTCATAAAAACATAGGAGCTAGGCGAAAAAATGAACCGGATTGTATGAAATTGGACACATAAGCTAAATTATCGACAATTTCCATCGAGTTATGGGCATAAATCCTTATTGAGGAAAGAACTTTATGCTAATCGAAATTATGATCCGATCGTTGTGAAACCAAACCAAAACTCTCTGATGGATTTCAATAAAATATCTTGACACACAAGCAGAGGAACGGACATTGTTAAATTGATTCCGAAAGTGATCGTGAGCCGTATGCTATACTTTAATTTGGGTATCCAAAGGTTCTTCTATGCATTGCAAACATCAGCACATAATCAATATATCCTCGTTCCTAGTGTAGGTTATAAATAATATAAAATTTCAGTAACTCAAATTTGAACCACTAACTTTGTAGTCCAATTTACTGCCCAGACTACCAATTTAATTCTTATAAATTAATTAAAAAAGGTTTCTTTTAACAAAGTCTAAATAGTCCTTGGCTTAAAAAAGGGTCAGTTTTCTATGAAAGAAAAATGTTCATTATTTATATAATGAAAAAGGAAATAGCAAAAAAATAAAAGGGATATTTACCTCTTGTTTTTAATTAATAAAGTGTGCTGTCTGCCAACGTTTTCGTTTTTTTAGCAGTTTGATATTGAAAACGAAAGTTTATATTAAAATTTTTTATTATATACTATTTTTATTCTATTTTTCACAGATTTTTTTAGCCAAAAATCACAATTTTGAGGAAAACAATATTATTTACAACACAATTTACGAACTTAAAGAAATATTCTATTCAGGCAAAGAAACAGGAAAGTGGGTGTTACACCTCCAATTTTTGTACTTTCTATTGTTTAATGTTTGCGCTATGTTATGCCACTTTTATGGGTATTTGCTTGATAACTTTCTTATTTATAAACCGTTTTTACCCATCTTTAATACCAAAAAAATCTTGCATAAGAAAAAGCTCATCCGGTGCGACCTTTATCGACCTTTCAAAAGACAGACGGACATCGTTGAATTGCCTTAGAATCTTACCAGAAGTCAGAATAGACGATTATTTTAACATGTTACAAACAGAATAAATAGCCCAATACATGGTCAAATGTACCAATTTTAAAGACTGATAACGAAGTGTCGAATTATCTTATCTTCTAGTTTTCAATAATTTTAATATTTTAATATATGTAATTAATATTGATTCACAATTTTTGATATTAATAATTGTTATAGATCTTTTAAATCAACTCAATTTCTTTAATTAATTACTTCATTTTGTCAATTTGTTTTGTGGTCTAACACTGTTCTTAAATCATCTCACATTAACAATAGAAATTATATTTTAATTGTTGTCAATCAATCCTTAAAAAGCTTAAACAAAAACAAAATGAGATTATAATTTAAGCCAATTGACTTTTTGTTGTTAAAAGACAAAGACAAAATATATACTTACTGATTTTGTTATATATTTTCAGAAAAGAGATTTTGGTTAATAAAACTTTGTTGAATGAAATTCTAAAAGACTAATTAAGGAAACTGAAGTTTTTGTTTAGGTAAAAGGAAAGACAATTACCTATTACTCTTATAAAAAGGGATACTGGTTTATATGTATGTACAATTAAATAGATAACACAACTTAATTGTGTCATACCAATTAAAAATTTACATAATTTTTATTACTCACATAAATAAAAACTGTACAATAACTCGAGGAAACTATATTTTACACATAAATAAGTAAGTGTTAAGACCCTGCAGATCCGTATCTCGTTTAACACGGATGTTCACATACACATAAATATAACAAAAAGAAAAACTTGTGAGATTAAAATCAACTTAAAATATATATTTTGTTTCTTGTTAATACATAAAATAGAAAAACTGCAGGGTTTTAAAAGTAGCGGACAAAGAAGATAACTTGTACTTTAAAGATAAAAAGTGAAAAGATAATAAAAAGAATTGAACTGTTAATTACGGTAATAAAAATAACAATCAACATGTACAAACCACATGTTGTCAATATTTACACAAAATATATGCATATAATTATGCATTCATATTAGGGATGCCAAACGGGTAATCCTGATCCTGCAAAATCCCGTAAATGGGGACTTGTAGTTTTAAATTTCGGGTTTCATAAATTCTGTTTTTATTTTGATTTTTTATAAGTTTCAAATATTGGGTACGAAACATATTCTATTCTTTTCTTCGAACGTTTTAAATATTTGTTTGTAATTTGTTTTTGTTAATGATAATACTCAACGATTAAAAGGACTCACGTAAGAATGTATTAACAACTGAACTTGATGTGAATTAATGTTATTGATTCATTGAAAATTTATCCTGTTAGAGTATTTATTTCGATCTCTATTTTCAAATATGTAAATTACTGTCATAAAGTGTTGTTATTGATCTCTAATATCAAATCATAATTTATTTTAAGAGTATTTATTGTAGTACTTAAGTGTTAAGGAGTGGTTGTACTTTTCTAAGTAGTCACAAGTATGTTTCAATAAAAAATCGAAAAAACGGAAAAAATCATATATTCTATAACAGTATAATAGTTTTAATACGTATTTTCACTATACCGTTTAAGGAAAATGTATGTATGTAAAATGTGTCTCATAGTTTTATTACATTTTTTTTATATTTCTTTATTTTTACTTTCTATGCACATGAGTGGTTACAATGATTGTTGCAAAACATGAAAATACAAAAGAATACATTTTATGTTTACACATACATACAAACGTGCATAAGTATAAACATACAAATAAAGAACAATACCCAGCCAACATTTACTGTCGAAATTGAGTCTCAACATTGTATCATGTTGTGGGAACAAATGTATCTTAGTTTATAGTGCGATATTTGTTTTTAATTATTAAATTATAAAATGATTATTTCTTTATTAATATAACACTAAAATATCTATTTATAAATTCACTGTCTTGTTTTCGCTCTAATATATTAACTATAGTTTGAAACTAGATTTTAAGATCAAGATTTATTTATTATTATTTTTTTTTATTTTTGGAAATATGTTAAAAACGTGTTTTTGTATTATTCTATTTTAAGCCAGACAGGTTGTTTAAGAGACGTATGTTGTCGATTAGAAACAGAATGTTAACAAATTGACAACGAACTTATTGAATAAAATTATACCGTGTAAGAATACATTTTGCTCAAACTCGTAGTCAATATTTTTCTTAGTGTCAGATAAAATTATTTAAGTGTCAAAAGTAGTAAATGTTTAACGCGGTTCTTTTTTATATAACACTAAAACATTATATAACATAAACAACAATAAGTTATAAGGAATCACAACAACTTTCAAATCAATCGTCATTAACAATTTGTATATATTGTATATGATTTTAAAGTTACTTACAGCGTAGTATTAAATTTAATCCTAAGAAACATTTTTATATAAAAAACAGACAATTTTAAATTTAACAAAGCATATTTCCGTATACATCCTTTCTGTTTTAAAACATCATAATCTATCCTTACAATTCAATGATTTCATTTCATTTCTATTAAAACAATTAATTTCTATTTACGTTCAGGCATACAACTTTAGACAGTTTTCTTAACAAGTACATACTTGACTTCACAATTTTATCATTAATCTTAATCTTTCATTAGCCCCTTAATCGTAAGAAACATATTGTTTGATTTAAATAAAAGTGTCAATGAAAAAATTATTGCCATATAAATACTAACAAAAAATAATAAATTTACTTAAAGAACAATAAATATGAACAGAACTTATGAAGAATCATAATAAATTTAAATTTTATGAAAATATCATTAAAAATTTAAGGAAAATATTTATAATCATAATATTTTAAATTATTTTTAAAAACATGATTCTTTAGCAAAATATTTAGTAGAAAACAACATTTTAATTAAATAGCAAACAAATAAAAAAATCTTTTTCCAAAATATAAATTTTAATTTAAATTAAATTAACCTCAACGTAATAATCAATTTAAAACAATAAAATCTAACAAGATTTTTAAGAGAACGACAATTTTTTTTATTTATTTCAGGAAATGAAAAGAAAACAATTTAAATTTTGTGTAAACAAATTTTCCCTTCAAAGAACCCATACAACCATAAACAACATTAGACCCCCAAAACACAAGAAATACACATTTTACATTAAATTTTTAAATATTTAATTAAACACAAAGCGACGAACAAGGAAAATATAAAAAATTCAACTAATGAAAGAAAATAAAGCAAAAATGTTTATAAAATAAAAGAAAGAAAATATTTGAACAGGGATTAGATGAGTCTTATAAAAAGGCTTTGCACAGGATTTCCCCAGGATACAAAAAAAAACAAAACAAAAGGAAAATAAAACAAAAAATAAATGAAATTTTAAATACAGGAAATATAAGTTACACAGAAGAAAATTGTTAAATAAAGCTGCCAAGGAATTTGGAATTTAATTCCCTTAGAGGAAATTGACAACCTTGAAAATTAAAGAGTATTTGGTAATTTTATGTAGGAAAAAAAAAACAATAATAATTTAACACAAAAGAAATGTTAAAGTAAAATTTATTTAACTATTTAATATATCAGGCGAATACTAAAGGTATTAATGAAAGAAATGTTTTGAGCCTTTTGCAAATATATGGAAAACTTTTATGGGTTTCCTAAGAAACATTAAACAGGACATAAACTATATTTTTCAAGCATTTTCTCACTAAAATTCAATGCAAAGTGTAAAACGTAATATTGGCAACAAGCTTAATTATCTTTTAATGAAATGTTATGCGTTTGAATTTACTGAGATATATTGCTTTGCATGACTTCATATATTGGATTCAATCGTATATGAGCGCCATCCGACAAAGGGTATTTTACCTCATGACTCTTGCTTGTATTTTCCAAGTGTTTAGGCCATGGAATGTTAATACTTTTTTTCAATTTAAAAATCATTGTTAAAATATTTTTATTTTTTGGCTGGATGTCTAAGCTGAGATCTGTGGAGTGCAATTATGGTCTACTTATCATTGAAACAATTAAAATTTTACAGAAATATGTTATAAAAGTGTTTTTGTAATGTTTCCTTTTTTTGATTATGATAAATTGATTTGAACACATATGTTGTCAACTTGTAAACAGAATCTCTACAAAATAATAACGGACGTATTTACGTAAAACAACACTGTGATCAAAACTGTTGTCAATATTGCATCCTCGTTTATCAACCAGAGTATTGGAAACGTGTAAGATAACATTGTGATCAAAACTGTTGTCAATTTCGCATCGTATTGGGCATTTATAGTTGGCACGTTATTTGCATTAGAAATTTTAAATTTCTCTTAATTTTAATTTTATTCCATGAGAGTTTATTTAAAATATATTATTTATTTTGAAAATAACGTTTGTAAACTATGTACAACTTAATTTTCTTTTCGATTGATGAAATTTACATATAAAAAAATGAAGTCATTGTTCTTGGTTACGCTGTTAAATATTTGTAGATACTTAACAACACTTAAACTCTCGCACTCTTAAGACATATTATTCTTACTTTTATTAAGCTGTTGCTTGGTTATGGTCTAAACATTTACAAACGCAAATATACACAATTCAACGGGAACAAGTAAATCAAAAGAGCCTTTAAAGAACGCATAAAATATGTAATACAACTTTGCACATGCATCTACATAATCTAACATTATAGCCAAATATGAAGTGAAGCATTAGGCAATAGAAATTACAATCATTTTGCGGTCTTAACTGGCCTATTAGTAAGACCCAAAGAGGCCTAAAAATTCTTATAATTTCCCGCTCAGAAAAGCTAGCCTACACCTACGTAAATTAACTTACTCTCATAGCAAACACAAGAAAGGCACCTAATAAATAAAATTAAACAAATAAAATGTAAGATGTGGGAGAAGTCTCTACAATATGGTTACTTGTAAATACTTGTTAGCAATTCAACTTTTTGTTGCCATAATAACCATCAACGCAACCATATTAATCTTTTGCCAAAATTCACATTCGTATACAAAGCGTTAAGCATAATTTGTGTGTTGAATGTTGGATCAATATTTAATGTCTACGACTTGTGGCAGGTTAGAAAGTTTAAATAAATATTAAAAGTAAAATTTATCCACAGCAGTTAAGTGACAAACAAAAAAGAAAAAATGGTAAGACCACAACATAAATTTTATTTGTAAAATACATGTTTTACAAATGTTTTTGAAAATTATATATTTTTTCTTTTTTCATATTTAAAAGCCACCTAAAAAGAAGTTATCAAAAAAAGAAAAGGCTCGTCTAGAGGCTGAACAGGCTGAAATGTTACGACAAGAAATGGAAAGAGAAAAGTAAGTGTGATAAAAGCAGACTTTTTTTCTTTAAATGTTAATAAATAAATACGTGTAAATGTCATAAAGATATGAAAATATCTATTTTTAATTTCTTTAATCTTTCGTTAATTTTGATATAAAAATCAGTTTCAATTAAAAAAAAAATTTCTCTCATTGTACATTTTCATAGAAAAAAATTATAGTGGTTCTTTATAAAATTTTCTTCAAAAATGGAATAAATAGTAAATTTTCTATAAAAAGAGAATGTATCTTGGATTTTCTGTTATAAGAGAATTTATAGAAAATTTTGTACAAAAACAGAATTTTGTAAATTTTACAGATCGTATCGTAAAATTAATTCTTGTTATCGTAAATATTCTAAAAAAAAAAATTATCGCAAATCTTTTATAACAATAAAAATTTGTGTAAACCTTCAATAAAAATAAAATTTTCTATAAATAGAAAATTATTGTAGACTTTCTATAAAAAGAAAATTTACAAAAAATTTTCTGTTTATAGAAAATCTACGAGGAATTTTCTTTTTATAGAAAATTTAAAAAAATTTTCAATTTATAGAAAATTTTGTTGTTGTTGAAGATTTACAATAATTTTTATTGTTAAAAAAGATTTGCGATAAATTAAATTTTCTATAAACAGAAAATCGTAAATTTTTAAAAATAAAAATTATATAAAAGAAAATTTATAGAAAATTATACATAAAAGTAAATTTTTAATAAAATTTCTTCAAAAATTTCTTATAAAAACAAAATTTAATGCATTTTTTCAAGATAACGCAAACGCAAAAATTTATATAAAATATAAAAATTAAATTAATTTTATATATATAAAAAAATCAAAACATTAAAAAATTGTTCATTTATTTTGCAGAATGAAAAAACTAGAAGAAGCACGGCAGCGCCGCAAAGTCGAACGGGAGCAGGCCAAACGCCGTCTTCAACTCGAAATACAAGAAAATAAACAAAGACGAGCCCAACTGAAAAACAGTATGGCTTTCTTTCGTCAAATACGAGAAAGTACTGAGGCCATAAAATTAGCAGCCAAAAATCAAAATGATTGGGAAAAGTTTATGCGATGTAATGGTTTGCCCAATTCTAATAGTCCTAGCGATTTGCGTAAGTACATACATCAATGGCAAATCGATATCGAAAGAAGAAATCGAGAATCACGTAATTGGTTACTAAAGACTAATGAAAGAACTTTACTAACACAAGACACAAATGTACCAGATTTAACCCAGGCCACGCTACGTAAACAACAAGGAAGTTTAGGAGATGTTTACGCTCAAAGAGTTAAAGAAATATTAGGGGTAAGCAGTAATTAGTTAAAACTTATTTAATTAAATTTAAAGACAATTATCTCTTAGATTCTACTGGAATTGGAAGAAGTTTTGACTGACAAACAAAAGCCACAACATACTTTAAACGATTTGGGTAAATTAAAAACGGAAATTCGAGTTTTACTTAAGGATTATTTGGATGATTTTACCCACAAAATACTGTCGCATATAGAAAGAGATATGGAGTTAATACTTTACACAAATTACATATAATATATTAAATTAATTAACTATTACTTTCTATTTCAGAATTGACCGTCCTGGTGTTTCTAAGCACATTTATGAATCTGAAGTGTTTAAAAGTTTTATCTGGACGTTTTCCAAAGATGCCCAAATGTAGGTTTTGTTTCAATTAATATGTTGAATACATTCTAATTAATAACACTATTACGCAGCTCTTTGTCGGCTAAACCACGCATTGGCGAACAAAATCTTCATAATGAAATTGATTTCCCCTTAATTGAAATGCAAATCTCTTTACCGCCAACGGTCAGCTTGTACAGTTCGGCTTTAAGAGGTTTATGGTTGAATTATGATCATTTCAGTGATTATTGTCCCAGTTTCATACTCAAAAAGCCACGACCAGATTACATCAGTAATTTATATTAATCCAACTATTTTACTCTAACCACTCTTCCGACATTAACAGATTTGTTTATTTTTCCATCTTTTTTTTTGTATACGCAGACATGCTAACACAAACCAAAAAGGAATGGCGCAAACGAAAAGAGATTTTACAAAACATGTTGGATGAATGTTCTAAGGAAGTTCCATTAACTGAATTGGAACAATTTGAACATGAACGTGATTTGGGTGCACAACAAGCCCGCGAGAAAAGTCTAGATGTGGACAAACTTTATTTAGAGTATGAGGATGAATTAAATAAGTTAAGGAGAAGAGCTATTGGACCAGAAGGATTTGGCCTAATGGATACTGATGTTAATTTACGAAAATATCGCATTATAGGTGGTGTCTATTGTACTGATTACTTGGAAACACCTCAACAGGATAAACAATTGAATGCCAGGTCATTTATAAGAACAAGTAAGGAAATTTATTTATAAAATTATATTTCCTATTAAGTTCAACATATTTTTATTATTAAAGTCTTTGCTCCCAATACATTGTTGCATAAAACATATTTTCAAACTTTTAAACCACCCCCACCACCACAACCTGGTGTTAGACGCTTGCCAGAAGAAATAGAAGCGGAAATGCGCATGGTGGAGGCTGCTTTAGACAAGTTAGCTTTGATTACCGTGCAGTAAGTGTTTGAATTAGATTATAAAGTAAAACCTAAAGATTATTGTTTTGTTACTATAGATTACCGGACAGTGTTATTTGGTTTGAGCCTCCCATTGCATGCCGCTGGGAAACACAAATGGAAACACTTGAATCTGATCTAACTGAAGATGTCAAACATGCTATGAGCACTAACAGCGGCAACACTACTAACGCCACCCCTCTATCCACCACTACCAATGTTAGTCCATTGAAAAGTCTTTCACCCCGTTTTCCAGCCTCAAAATTGCGTAAGAAAAGTTCACAAAAATCTGCTAACAGCAATTTACCGGTACGAGAAGTTAATGATTTCGACATGTTTCAAATGCCCACTGACATTGACATTTATGGTCTACTTAAAGACTTTATAGTGCCACGTTTGCCACAAGGATTCTCCGTACGTATAAATGCCGCACGTTTGAAACAGTTAAAACAAAGTAAACGGAAATATGGTAAAAAGAAACAAAAACCACCAAAAGTATTGTTTCTAGCCAGACCTAAAAACGATTGTCTTACATCAACAATTTCGTCAAATAATTCCCCAGAGATAAATAAAACAATAAAACAACATGAATTTGGCCAAGATTTACTTAAACTGCATAAAGCACGAATAACAGAAGATTTTTTGGATTTTGATGAACCCAAAGAAATTTTTCCTTGTATACAATTTGAAAAACTATTAAAAATAACAACAGTGGATAAGGGTGAAGAAAGTCATGAAGACGTAAAATTAGACTTAAAGAAACGTAACAGTAAGGATGTTCAAAACGAGATGGAGGTCACTAAGTCCATAAGTAGAGATGACAGTAAATGTAGTATAATGAGTGCCAAAAGCGCAAAAAGCTGTAAAAGTTTAAAAAGTTCTTTAAGCTGTGAAAGTCGCTCAAGTTATTCATCAGAAAAAAGTGTTAGCAACGAAATTCCTAAAACATATATGTTTTCACAGCTGATTGAAGTAAGCTCAATTTGTATATAAATAAGAAAACTTTCAACTTCAAATTTCGTTTCAGTAGTTCTCTGTGATAAAACCTTCGATTCATCCACCTGTACAATTGTATGTCATTTATAACAATTTAAGTTGTATACAAAAAATAACAAGTTACCACATTTACTAGTCGTTTAAGTATGCCTTTATAATACCTTACACTATTTTAGACTAGGAAAAGTAATGAACCCTTCATTTTTTTCGGTATAACAAATTTGGTACAAAACAAAAATATTCCCTATTAAGAATTAAACCTTCATGTACTCAAAAATCCAAGACCGTTTTTGTAATAACACTACATATAACCCGATCTATTACATATTAATAGTTTCTAATAGAAAACTAATAAAAGCAATTCCAAAGTATTATGATCCAAATTACAAATTCATCCTACAAAGTGAATAAAAATTTCCCACAATTGCAAACAGAAAAGCTAATCAAATTTGTTAAATGCGTTACTTAACATTCAAAGTGTTTTTTGTTTTTTCTTATTTTTTTATTGAAGACAAAGGAAGTACCAAATTTTTAATGTAGAACAAGAAAAAGCTGGGTGTTGTCGCACAAATGTGTTGTTTCTATTGATTTCTTATAACATTCAGGGTTTCCCCATGAGAAACGTTTTGTGAAATGTGAATTTTCCAATTTGTATCTACTTGTCCTTTTTAATATGTATTTTATATTATAGCCTATTTGTTACAAAAAAATATTTTTTTTTATTTAATATTATCTATTTTTATATTTTTCTCATTTAATATACACACGCCATTTAAAATATCGCTAAACATATACAACATATCTATAAAATTTTACAACATCCACAATATACATAAACTACACCCAAATTCCCATACACTACGGAATATATTTACTCACATAACATCACATCATCATATCAAACAATTTAAATCAACGCAATCATTAAAAAAACAAACTGAAATCTACTCGAACCAACAAATAGGACTTGGATCGTTTGTGTGACTTACAAACGCCGGTGCAGCAAGAGGAGTTGCTACAACAGATTTCAGCAATTTTAATGGGCAAAAACATTTTTACAAAAGCAGCAGCAACAACAGTCGACGAAAAAGACATTAACTGCGATACAGCTGGAGTAGCAGAGTTACCACAGACAGCAGGCGTTGAAGGAGAAACAAAAACAACTGTGCTAGCTCCAATATCATCATCGGATATAATGCAACAACCCGCAGCACTTGCTTATTATTCGGGCATATCCTTTGTACGTGATTCGGAGGCATTAAAAAATACTGGTGATGATGAGGGGGAGGAAGAAGAAAATCCTGAAGATGATGATGAAACAAGTTCAGATGAAGAAGAATACGATGATGATGATTACGATGAGTATTTCATAAATGAAATGCTAGAAGACAATGAGGCAGCATTAACATCCTATCGTAGTGAGGCCAGTGGTGGTACAAGTGGTGGCACAGGTATGTTGGCTACCACATCTTCTGGAAAACAGGGAGATATTCATGATTTTTTAAGTAAACATAGTCGCAGCGTTACCAGCAGCATCAGGGATGGGTAAGTGATAATTTTTTGGGTCTTTCCTTTTCAACTACAATGTTTAATGTTTACAGCCAAGTGGGGAATAATGTTCGTCTGTCATTCAAAAAAAAAAAAACGGTCTTGTCAAAATATTCAATAATGTTGGTTTTTAGATTAAACAAGTGTTTGTTATCAAACACTTGTTTAATCAAACTTCAAAGCAACGCAAGAAAATTTTGAAAAATTGAGTTATATCTAGTTTTCTTAAAAGGAATTTAAAAAATTTCTAGTGTTAATATCAACACAGCAGAGATTAAGAGTAGTGAATTTAAAAAAGTTATTAAAATGAGAAGCATTTCGTCATCGAAAACATTAAATCGTGGTTTAATATAGCATTCAAAACATGACAAATAATAAACGAGAGTTACATTCCACAAAGGGAAGAATTAGTTAATTACGTCATTGTAATAAAATTTAGTTTTCGTTGAAATCCATGAATTATTGATCCCTGAGATGTTTTATTTAAGCATAAAGAGTTATTTTATGTTATTCAAATAGCATTCAAAGCAAATTACGTTTCATATATCTCATATATTAACGTTTATCTATCGTGGGTATTTCCATCGTATTTTAAAATTCAAACTATATACAATTTTATAAAGTTTTGAACAAATTTATTATGTTTTTTTAATACTATTTTGAAAAATTAAAAAAAGCGTTGCCTTCTTATAGTTGCTTTGAAATATACAGATGAAAACTTTGATGTTGACAATGTTGTTGTCTTAGTATTTGTTAACAAAGTGGATGTTACTAACACTGCAATGTCGATTATTTGAATAACAGAAAAACAACAATACCTAATTCTGTTTACAATATCAATTTTTATTCCGTTTTTTTCAAGCTTTGTCGAGGTTGTTATCTTTAAATCTCATCACTATCGTCTACTGTATGCAAAAGTAGGTGAATAATAAAAATAGGGATTGTGAATAAATGTATTTGAATTGTTCGGTATAAACGAGTATTTGAGGGTGTAAATGTGACAAACAAAATCTATATTTGCAACATCGTTAAATGTTATTTCCTTGCTATACTGTCAGTTATTGTATGTTCATTTATTCCTGTTTCTTTTTCAACAATCTATGCCATTCTATGTCTATATGTGTGTGTGTATTTATTTATAACAGTAATAGCATTATTTTTCCTTTTTTTATTTTTCATTTTTTTAGTCGTCGTTATCAAACACTTTACAATTGATGTCAATTGAGTTTCTTTTTCTTTTTTTTCGATTTTTTTATACAATTTTACAATGCTTTGATTTGATTTAATTACATAAATGTCATCAGAGAGACTTAAAAAACGATAAGAGTTCATTTCGTTTTATTTTATTTTCATTTGTTTTTTCTACTTAAAAATATTGAGGGAAAATCTTCAACAGCAGTGAAATTAGATTGAATTACTGATTTGCAAAAATAACATTTTAAACGTATAAAATTATTTACAAATCAAATATTTGTTATGATGATTTTAAGTAGCATAAATTTAAATAATAACATTAATTTTTATATATTCTGGTAAAGAATTTATTCTTTTTAAATGTTGGTATTATTTTTCTTTATACTTTATAGCAAAAAATCTAAAATGCTAAACGAAGCCACATTTACTCAGGGTAAATGGAGCACACGTGATGTCCATGACACAAAATTCAATGAGGACAAATTATCAATACAATTTCGAACAGGACGTTTAGGTGAGATTTTTATTTATTACATTTTTTAAGCTAAAAGTATATTAAAACAAACTACAATTTAAATCTTAACTAGCCTAAATCCTTAATCATTTTAATCAATCCAAAATTAAGTATTAAATAAATTGTTTTGGGATTGTCACTCCACTCCATATATGATTAGAAAATGGATTTAACTATCTCCTTCTGTTTGTGTCTCTGTCTATCAGTTTGTCTGTCTGCTTACACGATGCTAACGGAGAACAGTCATACTGCCTGTTAAAAGGACGATAGAGATCGTGCTGTTAACAGGCAGTATTGTTTCTATGTATGATATGTTTGGATATGAGCAAAATCTGTTCATAAATAATGAATTAATATACCAACCATTATCAAAGGATAATGGGATTAATAAGTTTGTCATTTCATATATAACTTGTTAAAATATTCGTATACTATTAAGTGTAATATGTATACACATATAACTGGGTCCAGGTAAGATTCTAAACCGATCTAGCAATATAAGCCCATTTCTCAGTCTAAGTTCTTAATCCCGAATCTTGGAATTAAAAAACAAAAACATCTCACTGATATGTCAAATTATATTAAAATTCTCTTCAAATACTCATATAAAAATATTTTTCTAAATCCATATGATTAATAAAATAGAAACGCTCAATTGAGTTAGAAGTTTTACTATATTTATTTAAAATTCAATAGATTTAGTTTACAAAACCAATACTCATATTCGTAAAAAAATAAAATGAAATATGTTTCTTTTTTATTTACATTTGTATCTCGACAAAACTGAAAAATAAAAAATCAATTATAAAAACCATAACATTAAAAACAACAACAACATCGTACTGGATTATGGAACTATAACCAAAAAAGGAATATTTGGTTTTGCTTTAAATCGTTACAGTAACATGCCATATCAGACCTGGGAAATTAAACCAGATTTAAAATGGTAAGTTTGAGATTTTCTAAATACACTTAAGAGCAAGGCTAATTTGAAAAAAAAAACATACGTTTTATTTGTTAGCTTATGTATTTATTTTCAATCCGAATGTTATCCATAATATTTAAGATCTCTTGGGTAAAATGAAAACTAAAATTAATTTAAAATATTTAACTTATCGACCTAATTCCAAATAAACATGTTTTAACAATCAATATGTTTTATTTTACAACATTTCCAAATACAATTCCCAATACAGTTAATTGTTGCAACAAACACAACCCAAGTGCACTTTAATATCAATGTTACATTTTTATATTTTATGATATAACCATTCTTGTTAAAACACAACATTTTAATTGTTTAAGGTTTTAGTAGTTTTAATTTTCAATTCATTCTTTTTATTTCTACTTTATCAAACACCTGCTCTAATGACTGAACAACAAACAACAATGCGAATTACAATATTAACTAACAATCTTCCCAATCCACTAACGAATAACAACAATAATCATCTTGATGATAATCATGTTTTTTGTGATGATTACCATATTTCTGATAGTCCCAACAATATACTATTCAGTTTTACAGCTTCATTAGTCAGTTTGGACATCACTATTAGTTCACAGGGTTTTTGTGTAAACAATTTTCAAGGTGGCTCAACGAATGCCATCAATGAAATGATTGGTAAAACTCTTTCGCTGGATGCTATTAAACAGATTTTGATTTCGTCTGCCGTCGATATATTCCCCGATGAGGATGCTTTCTGTTATACGGAGGGTTCATGTGAAAAGAATTATGTAATGGAAATGCATTTATATGCTTGTATGTCATCACTGGCATTGTCACACAATTTCAGTTGGTCACGCTGGAATCTTTTGGCTGGCAGTCGTACCGCTGTTTTGCTATTGAGGGAATTGGTTGACGGCAAAAAAGTGGTAAGTAAATGAAAACAAAGTTTAAATGGTTGATGCTAACGGATGCCAATATTTAAATGGAAAATAATTTTGTGTGATTTATGTTTATTGTTTAGCTCTCGTAAAGAAATTCTCAATATTTTGTATAAGGAAATTAGTCAAATTGGTAAATGAAATTACACCTCAAATGATAATATTAATTATTAAAATTTCTTCCAAATGATTGATAAAATTATTAAAAGTTCTTATTTTTCATATAGAAGCAATAATATTTTGTTTAGTGAAAATTACAATCATAATCAAGTTAAATAATATTATCCATAAAAATAATATGTCACAGCTGAGTGCAAAAGTTTTGGAAAATTCACAAAACAAAATCTTCTGTTTAAAATTATTCATAAATCGATAATTATTAACACAAATAGAAATAATTTTTTATAAAAATAGCAGCGATTTCATGGTACATGTGCGTAGCACTCATACATACATACATACATACATACATACA
>JACGTJ010000028.1:8719-21282 GCA_014858695.1 Chrysomya rufifacies | reverse complement strand
TATATATATATATATATATATTCTTAATAAATCTTTACTTCATCTCTCCTATTCTTCAGTAATATTTTGTCAAAAAAAATTTGTCATTTATCAGTTCTAAGTGAAATTTAATATTCACAAAAATGGACTTTAGGAAAACCAAAGACATTGTAAATGTTATATTAACGGGATTTTTTAACATCTACATCTTGAATTTAACTATGTCATCTTGTAAAAATATACAAAATTCATTATTTGCAACATAAAGATTCATTCACTACATGTATAAATATTCCTTACACAAACTCGTAAGACATAAAATTGTATTGTAATTTTTTTTAAATGTGTCAATCGAACGAAATGCAAAAACAATGCGTACCTGAATTAGGTACTCTCTACAATGGGTCTGGGCCGTGTTTTACATCAACAAATAATTTTGCTTTTTTTATATATGTTGAGTTAATATTTATTTCTTTTATGAGTATAAATTTATTTTGGCAATAATAATAAAAAATAAAATAAAATTGTCATAAGCACACAAAATTTGAATGCAAATGCGCATGAGAGAGAATTCACACAAAAACAAATACACTCTACAATTTACTTACACATATAAGCTGATTAAAGCAAAAATAACAAAAAGAAAAATAAGTAATTTAAAGTGAGAGTGAAAATTATTTGTAAAAAAATCTTGGTGGGGGGATCTGTGTACCAGAGGGAACTTTAACTGTGGGAATGCAAAAAGAGAAAGAGTAAAATGTAAGTGTGTGTTAGTGTAAATGTTTATGCTATGCGAGTGAGAGTATCTGTGTGTTATCTATTTTGCTCTTTTCATATTGTATTTTATTATTTTGATGGTTTGTGTTGGTTGTTCTTCATGTATAAGAGTCAAACAAACATTATTTTTACGGTGTGATTGCGAACTGGATGAATGGATGGAAGTATGGTTAAATAGATGGTTGTCTAGTGTTGTTGCTAAATGTTTTCTGTGTGCCTTTTTTGTTATTATTTTCTACTTCTACAACTGCTACGATATTTATTTATGAGCTGTGAAACTTTGTGTTTTCGTCTTCTTTCGTGTTTGTTGTCTGTTTGCAGCCAAGCAGTCGTCATCATTTTACATACACGACGGTTTGTTAAACAAAAATTTAAACGTTAAAATCACATGAGAATTATGGAAAAAGAGCAAAGTAGTTTGTGGTCTATAGAGGAACATACTACTAAGTATTAAAAAAAATGGAATCAGCAACATCAAAAGATGTCCCTTGCCCTAAAAATTACTTAACTTAAGCCAAACCGAACAAACAAACACACCAACTGACTAAATAGCCTACTAGTCTATTATCATTTAGTAAAACCTAAATCACCAACAAGTTCCAGCACCATCAACAACACCATCAGCAACAAACCAGCTACAACAGACAGTAGTAATAATAACACTAACAGCAGCTACAACAACGGCAGCGCATGCTTATACTTACTCACTGGCAAATAGCAGCAACAATAACAACACAAATAATTCAAAAAGCAAAAACAAACACAAAAAGCAAAAAAATAAAAAATAATAATAACACAAAACAGAAATATATCGAGTCGCAGCCACTTCAACCGTAATCAACTTATTTCAAAAACTACAAATTTCAGTTTCGCTGATACCGTAAGAGATAAACAACGTTTGTGTTGAAACGTTCGAAGCGAAAACCAACAAAAAATATTAAATAATAAATACAACAAAATATTTCTAATATACAACAAAAAGAAAATAAATATATTACTCATTATAAAATTGAATTAAAGTTTTTTAAAAAATATTTGCAAATCAAACGTGTTTAAAAAAAGTATTTCAAAACAAAAATAATCTAAAGGTAACGGATATAACATTTACAGTGTTTTAGATTTAACATTTGGAGAAAAAAACCAATAAAATAATAGAAACATAATTAAATAATATTTGTTTTAGTACATTTATTAAAACAAATTTAAAACATATATTTAATATAAAACCACATAAGTAAAGTGTCATTCCAAAAATAAAATTGTTTTATAAAAATTTTACTGTTAATGAATAACATCAACGACATTTCAACAAAGATTTAAAGAAAATAAACAATTAGGAATTAAAGTAACAAAAACAATTTTGGAACAACAATTAATTATATCGTCCGCGAAATTAAATGTACAAAATAACACATGCAAAAAATTACCTCAATTTATAATTTAAATTAAATTACAAACAACAATTCAAAAAAGATATATAAACGAAATTGACAAAAAAATATTTACGAGGTCTCAGGTTACTATAAAACAACTAAGTGAAAATACAAAATTTACAAATAAATAAATAATGTGCATATTTATTCACTAAATATATTAATTATTTTGAACATGATTAAATAAATTGCAAAGATAAATAAAAGTGAAAATTTTCATATATTTAACATATTTAAAACTTGTGACGTCTTTTACACAAGCAACATGATTATGGTGCAACATTTGGTAGCAGCAAATGCTCACACATTTGCAAATCCTACCAACCAATCGCCATCACCTTCACCACCCGCAAATAATTTACAATCACCCTTAGCATCGCCAACAGCTTCAATATCATCACATCTTACAACTGCATCTTCGCCCTTATCCTCACCCGGCGACGAAAGAGACCGGAATATAGAAAAACTACCTTGTAACATGGATACTACACAGAACAATAACAGCAGCAGTAGTATCAATCGATCTACTTGCTCTCCTCTACAAAACCAAGTGGAAACACCAGAATGGTCTCAAACACAAAGTCATATGTCGGAAGAAGATGATGAAAATGTGGAAACTGAGCTTTCATCGGCCAACATAAATCAAACGATAAGTGCCATACATAAAGAGTCGCCACAAGTGGAAGAAGAGCAACAAGATAATGAATTGGAGGAAAGATTAAATCATGACTTAGAATATCGTCGACAACATGACACGGAAACGTCTCCTGCTTCTAATCCTACTCCCTCTACGACACCGACTTTATCGACAAATTCCTTAAATCAGCAAACACCCTCCCCCCAACATTCACCAACGACTTCATCAGCCAATAGTCAAGATTGCCCTCAACAATTCACCGTTCTGTACAACCATCTCAGACAACAACCTCCCGCCTCTCGTCATAGTGTACTAAATGATCTTCGTCATCATCAACAGTCATCACAAAAACCTCTCCAGCATCATCTAGAAGCACTTCATCAAAAGGCTGTTAAAAACGAAGTGGAGCATCAAAATCGCCGTTCCGTTATAACAAGTCGAGAGGAAGAAGATTCCCTTTCCCAAGAACGTTCATCAACCGAAAATCTTGTCAAACATATTGAGGACCAACCATCTTCCGATCACTACCACAGTGACGATGAAGATTTCGATGATGAAGTTCCTCTAGATTTATCCTTACCCACGAAACTTGCCAGAAATCGTGCACGCACCTATTCAGGTACAGATTCAGATGATTCAGGCTCAGGTGGTAATGATCATCATCGTCATCATCATGAATCGAATAGACGCTTAAAACCAGAGGAACGCAAAGCAGCATATAAGAAATCCTTAATGAAGAGATATTGTAAGTAAAAAAGTTTATATTAATCTGCTTTTAATGATTTGTAACATAAAGTCCTTACCCATTCGTGATAAAATCCCAATAAAAACGTAGAAACTTAACTTTTCTAATAACACGCAAATATCAACTTTTAGAAATATTCTCATTTAAATTTAATGCAGATTTGAAAAAGGATACAAGTTAAATGATATGATAAATTATGTTCTTCTATTTATCTTCTATTACATTAAAAAGCATATTGTAAGAACAGAATATTCGATAGGCAACTAGAAATATTTTTTAAATGAATTCAATATTTATGCAATCAATAGACACTATTTCAAAGGATCCTGTCAACTTCTGTTTTATTCCTCTTAATTGTTATACGTAACGTATGTAGGTTTTACAACATTACGTATACGCAATATAAAATTATGTTTAATCAAATAAAGCAGAAATCTACATCGTTGAATTAAATTTGTTAACATGGATTTCATTTTATTTTTTATCGCTGCTGCAACATACTTAAAAGTTCACCTACATCCAACCCTTATAGAAAGACGTATGTGTATTCATACATATATACTTTTATTATTGTACTTTTTTTCTTGCAATGACCGACCTGAACTATAAAACTACAAAAAAATATTGTGCATAAAAAGGAGAATTTTTTATAAAATCTGGGTCAATGCGGAAGGAAAGCGTTGCATGACATGTGCCATGTTAATACTCTTACAAATACATGCACATTTTACAAACATATATCTGTATGTGTGTTTATAAAAAATGTTCTGTGTCAGAGTTTATTATTTGAGTAAATTGTAGAGTATGTGTTTTTGTAAATGCAGTTGGCAATACAAGGCAAATATTATGTGTCATGTGATGCCGTAATTTAGGCCATCAACATTCTCACCTAACAACAACTAATATCAGATGCATTTAAGCCAGAGACGGAAATTGTTGTTGTTCCTTTCATTTCCCAACAAACACCGAGTCTAATATTTGAATTATAATATTTATAATAAAAACACATTATTAAATTATTAGCAAACCTAATAAATACCTTGGAATCATTAAAAGTGTTTTTTTTTTTATTTATATCTAATTCTATTAAAATTTTACTTAAAAATTTGGCTTTCTTTAAAATATTTTAAAATATATATCAAATGTTCATAACATTATATATAATTTTATATATAAATCAATAAAACTGTAAACTATTTTAGAGAATTTATTACATGAGAATTGGTTTGATCTCATGTTATTGTCAATTTGTATGAAACTATGTTGTTTGCTATTTTTCTGCAGCATTTAAGTTACTTTAATTTAAGTTTAACAATTTCCAGTATTTTCTTCCAATAAATGTTGCAGCCGCAACAGCTACGAAAAAACTTACAATAAGAAATCACTTAGAAATTTTACTTAAAGCTTAGAAAGAAATTCCTATGAATTTATAAAAAGGATATAGACAAAATAAAAACAAACTTTTTTGCTATTACAAGAGAACATCAGTTTTAACATCAAAGGAAATTTTGAAATGAAAATAACAATAAGTATTTAAAAACAAAATTTAAATTAACTCTTACAAATTATTTCCGTGTAATAATTAGTTTCCGTTAAAAATAAAAGTCTTTGAATGGATTAGATATAATATGTATTAAATACTAGTGTTTCTTCCAAAAGCAGTGCCGAACTATAAAAATCAAATTTTTTATTTCATCAACATAAAATTTTAGTAATAGTGTGCGTTTTAATGTCTCCTATATTGTATACATTTGTCTGCATTTGCTCAACGTAATACATAAATGTTGTTTTTTTTTTATTATTTTTATTATATTTTTTTTTTTTATTTGATACTTTGCTGCGTAACAGTTTCCTAACCCACCTCAACAATTTTATTGATTTTAAAGGTAGTTAGTCGTACTTGTTGTTTCTGCTGCTAGTGTAGTACAGCTGGAAGTATTGGTTTAGAAGAGTAGCCCGGTTTATTTACCATATAATTCAACAGCAAAACAAAGGCAACAACAAAAGTTCAATAAAGGCAACATATGTTACTCAAAAAACGCTCACATAGTTATTATGTGTATACAAAAATTTAATCGTGCAAACAATACATATACGTACACTCACTCACAGTAAAAACAGTAAAAATTCTTCTTCCAGAGACCAACAAAAACTATTAAAGAGATTTTTTTCTTTGCAATTTCATAAACCAAAGCAGATATTTTTCATGAAAAAAAATTCAGACTTTTTTCTCAAATATTTTTTAATGGGCGCGCAAAACTTGTTGTCTTAACATTTCGTTTGTTTGCCTCTTTTTTTAAATCTGTTAGTTATATTTTGTACACTATTTAATTCTCTTCTTATGCTCATTTCCGCTGTTTATTTTTATATTTATACATGTATATATATATATGTACGTACTCGTGTGTATTCTTTATAGGTTTACAATTCTTTGATTTAAACTTTAAATAGCCTAATGATTCTTGTTAAAACTTATACATATGTATATAAATAGATATGGAGCTTAATTTTCTGTTTTTTAGTTTATTAATTTAAAAATAAAACGCATATTGACTTGTTTTAAATACCCTTTTATAAAATTTCTTTATTTTGTAGTTAAGCCAGATTTGTAACTAGTTTTATTCAGCGAAATAATCATTTACAAAGTTCCTCTCTTGTTCTCTTTACTTAAATAAACCTCTCTGCATATTATATTTACAAATTTAGTTTTTACACTCATTTTTAAGTTTTTTCTTTTGCGTTTATTGTTTTTTGTTTATCGTGAACATTTCCTCACTATCATTTCTTGATACAATCCGACTGTTATAATTTTTACTAACCAAGTTAACAGATTTTATTAAAAAAAAAGTATGTGTATCTAGAAGGACTTCCTGGGTTCTGATCTAAAAATGTGGCATTCAATATAATGTCCATTCCTATGTATTCATGAGAATTAAAATACAGTTATGAAATAAGACCCCAATCCGGTATATCAAAAATCCGGTTACTTAAATATGCCCACTAAATAAAATTGTAAATTTTTAATATGAACCTTAACCCCAAGCATTATTAATTATACAAATTTGTTTGCAATATTTATTATCGTGTCAAACCCCTGCAATTAATTTGCATTTAGAGTATAAAATTAAGTAAAAAAAAGAACATTCGAAATATCTTAATCCCGATTAACGAAATTTTAGATACATTTGTACCATGAAAATATTACTTCCCTAATCTTCTTCCCTTAACATGAAAATATAAATGAAAAAATAAAAATAGCTTGAAAACACTAATAATAAAAACATAAAAAGAGTATTTAGCAGCATACATACAACCTTTATTTATATCTACAAAAATATTTATGGATTTTCATAAGCCTTCTCCTCCATTTTGAATCCAAACATATAATGTACAAACATTTTAAACATTTTGCTATAAATTACTATACGGTAATATTTATTACAATGATGCAAACTAAATAGAAAGAAAAAAAATTGCAAAATGATGTCAAGAGAATCTAAATGCTACTGTTTTTAGTTCAAAATTTAGTATACACATACGTACATATCTTTGTAGTTATAACTAAATAAAAAATATTCTTAATTTTATTACCGTGATAACGAACAATACTAACTAAATATAAACAAACTTTAGAAAAAGACTACGGAAATCACTAAAAGACTAAACAAAACTAAAATATTTTGATCAAAATTATTATAATCATTATTATTATATGTTTTAATATGTATATACAGACAAACGTATTTGTAAGGTACAAAATACATATATTTTACTAAATCAGAAAAATATCTGAATATAATGGAAAATAGACATTAATAGTAGTGGCAACAACGACAAAAAGAAAATAACAATAAAAATATCATGCATAGGCAGTCGCACACAGAAATAAATAATAATAATAAAAAACAAAAAGAGAAGGCAGAAATAAGAAGCAGAGAAACAAAACTAATAATAAAGTACAACGTCTAAAAAATAAAATATACCAAACACACAACATAGAATAAGTTGAGGTAGGTTGGGAATTTGTTGAATATTGTTTTTGTTTTTTTTTTTCTTTAATATAGATATTTCATTTGTTCTGCTTTCCTGCTGTATTTCTATAGTCAATTCAGCTCATTGCTAGATTGTAAGTGAATAATATTTACGTGTGTGTGTGTGAATTCTTTTGTAAGCTTGTAATGTTAAAGCCAAACCGACAACACAATGTAAATTTTAGAAAAGCGAAATGCAGAAAGTATAAAGAATAATATAAAAAATTAAGAGAGTGAACAACGAATAGATTAGAAATGAAAAAGAAAATAAGCTAAAGAGCTTTGAAAGTAAAAAACAATTCACTTTCGCTGGCATCACTAATACAACAACACACATATATTTACATACATATACGATCAAACTCATTCACTCTCTGACAACAATTCAAATGACATTGACAAAAATAGGGAATAGGAACAACACAATTCTAATGTAGGGAGGCGTATGTATGTAATGTGATTATTTTAATTAAACCAAATAATAATGTGTAAGAAACCTAAGTATGGCGAAAACGAAATTTGCACTACACTCAAATAACAAAAATGTACACTACACTCAAATAATGAAAAATTGTGATTTTTTACTGGGCAGCTACGTTTAGAAACATATGAACTGAACTAAGGTTTGGGTACTTTGTAAAATATTGAATTGTAAGGCATAGTAATCAATACTTGATATAGCAGATATGCAAATAGTCTCCCAGAACGAAGGTTTTACTTCAAAACTTATAAAATAATAATATATAAAACAACTTAGAGCTTTGATAGAAACATTTTTTTTTTTGGAAATCTTGTAAATTTTTTAGAGAATCAATGATAATGTGGAAACATTTCTTAATTATTATAATTGAATGAGTATAATATAATAAAATTGCACTTTTTAAATTGTCAAGTATAATCAAAATTTAAAAAAATAAAACAGATATTTCTTATGAAATTTTGATTACTTTAATATTTAAAATAAAAATACATAACTTTACTTTAATATATTGTACAAATCAATTTACACAAGAATTACACACAGATTTTATTATATAAAAGTTCAAGAAACACAAAATTTTTCCATTTCTGGAAGTAAGCGGAAATTGGCAGCACTGCAGTTTATGATATGTCAACAAGTTGGATAGCATATCAATGATCTTATCAGATAACAGTGCACTTGCAAAAATGTAAACTAATTTTAAATTTGTTCACGTTATCGAATTAATGATTTTTTTACAATTTAAGACAGTAACTACTCAAATGTTATTCCAAAGTTTACTTTATTTACATAAATCATTCCTTACATTCCCTTAATTTGATCTAAAAGTAGAAATATAGTAAAAAATCCTTATATTTGTTTGAACGCTCTAAATGACATTTTAACAATATGGTTTTAATTACTTTATTTACACATGACAAAAATTGAACAATTATTTAGTGTGCATTATAAAATGAGTTAACCTTTATTAATGTATTATGAATTGATCTCATCTTCTGCCAAAAATAATATTAACTAATAACACAAAAACCCAGAGTAAATAAAATATTACTTTTATTCACGCACAATTACACCCAAACGAAAGTATATAAAATAAAAATACCAGACTGACAAACAATCAGACACAAACCCATAAATTAATAATATTTAATACAAAAAAATTAAACAAAAAGAAATTCTTATATACAATTCAACATTTATTTCATTTGTCTCATTGTGTTTATCAGGAAGTGCTATAAATTACACTTAGTATATATGTATGTTATATAAATAATACACACGTACACAAATAAGTACACAGACAGAAATTCTACAGACATAAATTTGTATATACGAATAATAACAATCCGCAAATAAAAAGAGGAAGAACTCCATCACAATTTTATATATACATATATATTTTTTTTAAATATTCTGTGTTTGTTATTTTTGTTTTTATTTCAAAAATATTATAAAAAAATATATAATATATGTATATCTACATATGTAGGTATATATTTGTAAATTGAAATAAAAGAACATCAGCAAACAATATTTTGAAAAGAGGGAATTGTAATACAAAGTATGTACTCTTAAATCTCCAAACATAAAAACAAAATACAAAGAAGAACGCGAATAACAAAAAAATAATCCCTCTTTTTCCGCTTAGTATCCCCAAATACATACAAAATGAAATTATTCTCTCCCCATTTCAAAATGTATCACAATCAAAAAACAGCAACAAAACAGCACTAAAACAAATAAATGCGCAAAATTAATATGCCCGTTTTTAGCTCAGTACTGACGTATAATAGAATCAATTCATAAAAATACTTTTATTTTGAATACAAATTTAATATCTAATATATTTGACTAAATATGAATAATTAAATGAAAAAAATTGTTATTTATAATCATTTTTTTATTGTATTAAACTGATCAATTTTAATTTGAATTTTGTTTAAATTGATCAATACTTTTATTATTCTAACTAACAAATGTAGAGAAATAAGTCAATATAAACTTCTATTAATTTAATTTGCACCTATTAGCATAGTAAATACTTTGTTTTAAGTTTCAATTTATTAAATTAATTAAACTTCAAAATAGATAATAGATTAAGTAACTTTTCTTAAAGGATTTTATTTTACTACACGCAACGAAATTCTATCAGAATCCGGGAGTGATGATTGCAAGTATTTAAGAGGCTGACTGATTGTTAGCAAACAGCCTGTTTCTATTGTATGAGAATATGAATGATTGGAACGTGTGTGTTTGTGTGTATGAACAACCACAACTACATGTATACTCTCACAAAAACGGATCCACAAACAAAAATAAATTCCGAGTCAGGCGAATTATACACATTGACTTCGTAAATATTTGTGTATCTGTTCGTTCGTTCTTGTGTTTGTGTTTGTTATCCGTAAGGCCTTGAACTTGAGACTAAATTTCCAAAATGCTTCAATACACACAAATGTACTCAATCCTCAGTATTTTATTATTATTTTTTTTATTTTTTATTGTGTATATTTATAACTCATGTAGAACAATAAAAACAACGACAATAACAATATTAATAAAAAATAAAATTGCTGTTGTTGTGCCACCAGAAGAACAACAACAGCAAAAGCAGCAAATTATTATTTTGTCAGATGGTCGCTGTTTTAAATGTTTCTCGATTTGTAGTGTCTGTCTAATTGTCCTTTTGCCTCTCTATCTGCCAGTCGTGGAATTAATTTCAGGGTATTATTTGTAGTAGTAATTTGGTAGACTGGCTTAAAAACAGAATTTCTATTTTCTGGACGAAAACTGAACAATAAAATCCCAAAAATATATATTGTATGAAATATAAAATGCTGATGACTAGGAATAATAAAATTATATTTATATAAATTTATATGTATGAATGCGAATATTTGCTTATATATTCATACACACATTCTTATTCATTTAGTAACGTAAAATAACAAATTCACGAATTTTCTTTCTTTTTTCGTGTATATATGTAGGTCCGCAAAAAATACATACGGACAGACAAATAAATACACAAACACTTTTATATAAATTTTTTAACAACAATCAACGTCACCTAAAACAAAAAATTTAAATTAAAAATAAATAAAATAAACAGGAATTGTGCTTTTAATTCCTCTTTTTTTGTACTTTTTTTTAATTTATTAAACACATAAATTAATTTTATATATTATTATTATTATTATTTTTATTATTCATTAGTTATACAAATTGGTAAAACAAATTGCCATATAAACTAAAACGTCATTAAAATCAAATTATCAAAAATAATTAATTTCACTATTTCTATTTTATATGTATTATGAAAAATTTAAGCATTTAGTCATAAAAGTGTTGCTTTAAAACGATCGCAAACGGCGATCTTTTGGATCATTATGCAGTTTATTTCACTAACCTATTCGGAGGAATTCACATTTACTTCCTATTGGAACCAACGCATACTTTTGACAAATCTCAAAAGATTTGTCAAGGGAACGTCATTGGATTACCAGAAAAATGCTCCAGAACCGGTGCCCATATCCTTTAAGAAAACTTATAGTTTAAAATTGACCTAGATCTTATGCTTCTTTTGAAAGTTTTTACCGAACAGTTTTCAAAAAGGAACTTTATATTTTCTCGTAAATTATACGGATATACTCCCAATTACCTAGTATTGATTCCACGAGTTCAGTTATCTTGGAAACAATGTTTGTTTTTATAATTCAGTCAGCATTAGCAACAACCGTAGTGGTCTTATCATTCAATCTTAAAATCATATAAAGCATAAGTGAGATCATCTATTAGTGTAGAATTACAATAACCTGCGGCAAAGGGATAGTATCACATTAAACAATTTGTGTAAAAATAACTATTTATTTTATTTTCTTAATGATTTTCTAGCATTTTATAATAATAATAATAATAATAATAATTTTTTAGAATATAAATGAAAATTATTTTAAAGAAGGAGCAATTAATTAAACAAAATAAATATACTACAATGATTTTAAGTAATATAGAAGTTTTGTTTGTTAATTAGTTCAGTGATAATAACAAAATTAAAATGGTTTTAAAAAATGGCTTTCTGCCGCCGCTTTCCCACTGTTATTATGTTCTTCTAATGTCTATTCAAAGGCAAACTCTACCATTGCCGTCTTAATTTTGTTGCAAAATTGTTAATATTTTGGCATTTTATGATGATTTTTTTGTTCATTTTTAATAAATTTCAGAAAAAATATTTTTATACATTTTCTTTTATAGTATAAGTTTGTATATATTTATTAAGATGAATATTTTCCAAAATTTAGAATATTGTTTACCGTTATTTGGTTTTTGTTTATAAATACTTCTTTTATATTTTTTATAAACTCAAATATTAAATCAAATAAAGACATTTTGTTATTTCCTCTTCCTTATCAATTGATATATTATTTATTTAACAAATATACAAACATTCGAAAAAAATGTACCTGTATATATATATATA
>JACGTJ010000027.1:0-10275 GCA_014858695.1 Chrysomya rufifacies | reverse complement strand
CAAGGCATAACACCACGATACAAACGATTTAAGATTTAAGATCACGAATCAAAGACCTTTTACTATTTAAAAAGATTAAGATTTTTCAATTTTTATATAAAAATTGCGATAAAATATCAAATTTTTAAATAAAAAAATATTGCACCGATTCAAGTATTCAAATACATTTATTAACTAATATAAAAATGTTATACATACGCTATAAATGGACCGATTGTAATGAAATTTGGAACATTTTTTTAGATCTTTAGATAAAATGTAAACTATTTTTGGCTGCCCAGTTAATTAGTTACATTTATTATTTAACTTACCTTTCTTTCAGTTCGACTGCTTCGGCCAAAGATGAATTTCGTAAACCCCAATGGTTTGAAGAAGCCGAAACTGATGATGAGCTATTCGATGATGATCGTAAATTTGCTTTTCAAATTTTCACTAATCCCATGGAATTGCAAAAGCACTTTGAAAGGCAAATGCAACAAATATTGGAAGCGGTCAGTGAAATGGAAGGAGGTAAGAATTATAATTGAATAATTCTAATCACAGAGTAGTATGAATTCTAATGGTATTTGTTAATGATAGATAATGGTATTGCTGTAGAAAAGAATCTAAAGGAGGAATATTTAAAACCCGGATTTGAAAGCGAAATCATTAAGGAATTTGAAAAGCAAAAGAAACAATATTTTGATACCGATTTAGATGGAGAGTAAGTTAAAGAAGGATAAGACTTAATATTTATGTTAACAAATTTGTGTATCTTATAGAATATTTCCCGATCAATTACATTCTCTAATACAACGTTTTGCCAATGGCGAGGGTGAAGTCTTAAAACATATACCGGAAAATGAAGCCCATGGCAATATATTGCCACGCAATGATAATAAGTTTTTGCGTAGTGGCAAAACTAAACCTAAACTAAGTGATGAAGAGTTAATTATGGGTAAAATACATGGCACTTTAGTAGATGAAGACAATGAGTTGCGTAAACGTGCGGCACCGCCGTCTTTAATGCCGCGTGGCCGTCCTGATATTATGACACCCATGACACCTATGATGCCTAGGGGATCTTTTGGTGGTGGCGCATTTGATGGCAACTATCAGGTATTTTAAAAATTTGTATACAGATTATAATTGCTTTAGTTTTACACAATTTGTTTTTTTTTTACAAATTAAAACCAATTAGGGCCCGAAAATGTTTAGCCAAAGTGTTATGACTAAAACTATACGTAAACCGGATGGTACGTATGAAACTACAAAAATTACCCAAGATTCACAGGGTAATAAGACCACAACCATTACACGTACGGTAAATGGTAAAACTGAAACTACAACAACTTATGATGGAGCTAATGGTGGTACAGGGGGTGGTACTTATATACAGCCCGAAATAAAACCTGAGTCACAATTGTATTCGGATCGTAATGTTTATGTATCGAAAGAAGGTTATGCCTTACCACGGAACCTCTGGTGACCAGTGGTTGGCCAATTGCAGATCGTTAATAATTTGCAAATTATTATTATTAATATTAAAAATATATTTAATGAGCAACAGCAACAACAACAACAACAAATATTATTACTACAATACCCTATAACATTATTTATGGACACTTTATTCAATGTAGAACAACTTTATGTAGTTATTATTATTATAATACCGTTAGTATCCTTACTGCTACATCTTATTTGGACAACAGCAACAATTGTTTATTTATTTTCATCATTATGGTCAACGTTTACAGCCAACGATTCTTTTGGTTTTACTAATTTACCCTATAGATTTATACGTATTTGGTGTTTTAGATGAAGATAATTGTTATTGAGACCTGAGAGCGTGTGTATAGGACAAAATGGAAATTTGTTTTTTTCTTAAATTTACACACTCTATACACTTGTATGTCATGCTACAATTTATTATTATGATGACAAAAAAAAATAATAATAATAATGACTTCTTTTTTGACTTTTGTGCACTTGATTTGACAGTAAATAGAAAGAAAATTAGTCATTTGTTTAATTCTTTTTTTGTTGTTGTATAACAAAAAAATTGTGTTAAAACAAAAAGAGAAGAAGAAAAAAAATCAAAATTTTGTTTATCCTGTTTGAAGAGAAAAATTTCAAACGAAATGTATCGAAACGGTAAAGCAGAATTATGCAGAGTCCGCCTTTAAGGTTTCTGAAAAAAATAAATGACATTAATTTAACAAACTTAAAACCTAAAGGGATGGGATAACACATAAAAATGTAATGAACAAAACTGAGTTTATGAAGAAAAACAAAAAAGTTAAGAAATTTATTTAAATTTTGATTTTAATAAACAAATTCAGCTGTTTTCGAAAATCTAAACAGCCTTCAAAACGTTTTTAAATAGAAATTTGTTCTACTTCTAGAAGCCAATACGGATTGGTTTTACCACCATTTCTCAACAACAAATATTGTGTGATTTTATCAAACAACAATTTGAGTCGTTCTTCAAAACTAATAAATTTATTAAAAATTTGTGTTGAAATGTAATTTTGTAATTAAAATTGCCTTTTGAATACAAAACTTTCTAGGTGTTTCCATGAACCCAATTGAAGTAGTAATTGAAAAGGGGATTTAATTTTCAATTCAATTGGAATTTAATTTCAACAAACAAATACATACAATTTTTTAAACAGGCTGAATGTCTTGATTTTAAAACAATTTTGAAAAAGTGCAATAATTGAACAATTAATTGAATTATTGGAATTGTTTTCTTGTGATTTTGAGAGTAAAGATTTTAGTATAAAGTTTACAAAAACTTTAAACGAAAGTTCTTTTGAATGTAAATGTAATATAGTTTCCTATTTATAACGAAATCAATTAAAACTTTAAAATATTGTTTTGTTTTTAGAACAAATTGCCAGGCATTATTAAATTGTTTACCAAAAAAAAGGAAAATAAATTAAAAAATAAAACAAACATCTTGGTGTCTGTCTCAATTATTATCATCTAAAATACTAAATACATTACTAAATATTTGCTTGTAGTAAAAATTATTAAAAAAAAATTATAACAATAAAAAATACTTTAAAATAGTCAACCAACCAACCAACAAAAAAATCTAAGTTTTATTAACTTAATTAAAACTCATGAAATGTTTTAGTTTTAAAATAAATTAAAAATTATAAATTTCTAAATCTAATATTCACTCTTTGTTTTAGCCAACGTTTTACAAAATTTTCGGTTTTCTTTAATTCTTTTGTAAAAATTATTATTTCTTATTTTATTAGCTTTAGTTTTTTTTTTAATATTAAGATATTAATTATTTATTGTTTTAAAATTAAATTCCAATTGATTATAAAGACATTTTATTTATAATTTTTAAAATGTGTTTTTTTTTTTAGTTTTTAATGTAAAAACCACAACAATTATTTAGTAGTTTTATTTTTTGGAAAAAAAAAGCATGAAATAAACTTTTTAAGCAGTAATAATTTTAATACATTTGTTTTATTTTTTTCGATTTTGATTCAATTCTTTTCTTATTATAAATTTTAAAAATATATAATTTTATTTCATTATGATTTCATTTTTCATGGAGGATTTCATAAACTAACTCACATCTAAAATTAAGTTTTAGAAATTCATTTTTCGGGTTGGAAATTATGGAAGTTTTCGTAACATATGACAATATATGGAATGAGTAGCCAAGTCATTCCAACCATCAAATTAGAACCACAATCGTGTTGATTTTCGATGCTTTCGCCCAGACAACCAGGATGTTATTCCATCTGACATCGACAGATTGTCAGTGACTTATGCTTAGAAAAAAAAAATTATCAAATTGGCGGTATAAGAAGTCGTATATCTGTAGCCACGACGTGTCATCAGCCAAGTCAAATCAGCCCTTTTGCTGGCACATTAAAACCTTTTGTCCATCGACGGCCTACAAAGCTATCATAGCTGTTCCAGTAAACCAGTGTGCTCTCCAGATCTGGCTTCATCACTCTCAAGATTTGGCTACATCACTCCCCTACACTTCACCTACCACTACTACTTCGAATAGTTCAATTACAAGATTTCTGTTCCATTTGAATACTTGTTAAATTTTAGTTATTATTCAGTTCTAGTCCAATTCTAGCTCAATTCTTGTTCAGTTCTAGTTTCAGTTATAGTTCAGTTCTCATTATGATCTAGTTCTAGTCCAATTCCACTTAAGTTCTAGTTTAGTTTCAATTCGATTTTAGTTCAATTACAGTTCAGTTCTAGTCCGAAAAGGAACACCCAATAATGACGGAATTGTTACAACAACAGAAACCGAAAATTTACTTTTCTTACGAAACAATTATAACAAATGAATATAAGGAATTAGATGGAAATTATGTTATTGAAGTTTGCAGCGAACTTTCAAGGTATTGCCGCTCAATTTATCCATACCAATAGAAAGATTGGGAAAACCACTGATAGACAACTATTTCTAGTTAATAAGGAATGGAGAATGTATCTAGAGCCTTAAGGAAAAGTCTATTCCTTGATCTGGATAAGGGAATACTTTGAATCATTATATACATTTTGACAGATCATTGTAATATAAAGTTAAGAACATTCTTCTGGGAGAGACGATCGCTTGTAAAGAGCAAAGCGAAATGTAAACTGTCGAACACATCATGTGTTATTGTTCTAGACTTTGCAACCTTACACAGAGAAGTAATCTGTTCAGTTGGCTAAGAATAATACTATAGACAATATACTTGCTAGGCAATCTACCGGGGATATTTTAAGCTTCGGTAGATTAAATAGTTTATCTCTGTAGGAAGGTTAGTTTTGCAATGGATCAAATGTATGCAGTCTCCGAGTGAAGATGTGGCTGTGATTATGAGATTCTATTATTATTCATATACGCATCTTCATAATGTAGTAGAAAAGTTTAATATGCAAATCTCAAATGCTGTGTCAAAAACATTGTCCTAAAACTGTTTATGGAAGTTAAATGTATGCTACTTATCGTTTGTATTAGGTTCACCAAGTAGATATAACAACAATATTTACATGATAGAACGCTTTATAGAAAATACAATAGTTACAAGTTAGAACGCTTTATAAAAAAAATACGACTTTTTGGAGTATGGCTACCAAATATGTATGAGAAATCACCTATATTCCGTTCTCCGCACCAGATAGTTTTGCATCCTGTAAAATGTTAAACCGAAAATACGTCATACCAACCGACAAAGGGGCATGCATATTTCCATTTTTTAACCCACGATTTTGAATATATATGTATATAATTTATGGGTTCTCAGATAAAAAATGTAGAAATTACAAACGGAATGACCAACTTAGTTATACCCCATCATTTTTAGTGAAGGGGTACAAAATACAAGCAATCTGTGGTTTATAAACGAAAAATTCAACAAAGATCATACAAATTTAAATTAAAAATGTATTTATTTAAATACGTGTATATATGTTATAAATTTTTTGCCATGCTACTAAATACTTTCTTTTGTGTTATTTTACTACATTGATAATTGAAAATATTTTATATAATATAATAAATATTATATATTTTGTTAATATAATAAACAATAAATCTTAATTATTAATTAAAAATGAAAAAGAAAAAAAGTTTCTCAAAAGTCTAGCCTCATTTGCCCTTTATGTTAGATATAGTATTCTTACGAGGACCAGATTGACGTTGACGCGATAAAAACGTTTGTCCTTGTCCCATTAGTAGGGCCATTTTTGAATCGATCGAATCACGTTGAGCATTAATGCCCAACCTATAAAAAGCTGTTAGCATAAGATTCTCTTCAAGTGTAGAAAGTTTATTTGTTCTAGCTGGATATTCTTCTTGATCATTAAGATTCTCTAAAGCATTGACATCAACTACATTAGCAATGCGTGGTTCTATGTTCTTAATAATTTCCTTGGCCTTCTCTATGCCTTTGCGATATTTTGTTTCGATTAGCAAAAGTTCTTGTTCACGAGCACTTAACGTGTTTTCCAATTGTGTAATTTTATTTTGTAATACAGTATTCTGATTAACAGTTTCCTCCAATTGAAGTCCTTTTTGTTCGCTAAGCTCTACAAGTTGTTTGATTTGCTTTTCGAAATCATTACCGCCAGCACTTTCGCCTATTGAAGTGCTGTGGGTAAGAGTCATTACTTTCTCATTGGCGACTTTTAACTGCTCGCGGAGATTATCGTTACGTTTGTTGGCATCATCCAAAAGTTGCATTAAGGCAGTTTGGCCACCTTGACCTTCACGCAAAGCTTTGTTTTCCAATTCCAACCTTTCGAGTTTTTCATTTAAGGCAGCAGGTTGTTGTAATTCTTTAGACATGGTATTGCTATTATAACCAACTTCCAAACTCGATAATTGTCCACACTTTAGTTCATCTATTGCTTCCCTTAAGCTATCACGTTCTTTAAGTAAATTGTCTTTGGAACGCTGCAAAGCGGTTATAGTGCTTTCCATGTTTTTGTGCTCAAACTCTAGCTTAATGTTCTTTTCCATTTCCTTGTCCAATTTAATGTGTAACTCTTGGATTTCTTTCTTGTAAAGTTCTACTTGACCCTTAAGGGCAGCACATTTTTTAGCATCCTCTTCGAATTGTACATTTTGCTGTAAGTATTCGGCACTTCTTTCATCCAACAACTTCAACTGCCTTTTCAAGTCATTATAATCTTCCAACTTTTTCTTATACATATTAACCTGTGCTTCACAAGATTTAAGTTTTTCATTGGATTCTCTTAAAATATCGACTTCGTCTTTAAGTTGTATTAACTCTGCTGTGGTTTTGTTCATTTCTTCTATGCGTTGCTGCAGTATCTGTAATTCACTTTCCTGTTGTTGAGATTTTATTCTTAAATCTTCGCGACTTGTCTCTGATTGCAAAAGTTCCTCTTTAAGATTATCCAGTTGACGCCTCATATCATTGAAACGTACTGAACCTGCTTGTACAGGACCCAGGGAAACACCATCATCTCCAATGTTAGTTGCCGTCTGTTCCATACGCTTTAAGTCTTCTTGTAACTTTTTAATTTCAGCTTTCATATTGAATTTTTCTTCTGTAAGTAAAACAATCTTCTTTTCCAACTCATAACATTTCTGAGCTACTTGATCACGTTCTTCTTGCAACATTTTGTAATCAAAACTCGCTATACTTAAGGAATTTCTAGTTATAGAAGTTCCCTGCCAACTTGTTTCTAACTCTTGCAGGGCTCTCATAATATTCGCCTGCAACGATTCTTCCAAACACATAATCTTACGTATATAATCCTGTTTCGAAGAACAATTTACGGCACAACCCAAAACCAATTGTAACAAACGTTCCATTTCTACAGGGTCACACTTCTCGGCAATACGCATAGCATCTGGACGTGGAAAGTCCGACAATGAATAGTTCAGTACATCACTGTAGTAGTCGTAAAGGCCCTCTATAACTTTTTTAAGATTACTCATCTTAAGACGCCAATTTGCACCTACATCGGTTTTAATTTTCGATAGCCATATATCTGTAAATGATTCGGGAGCAAATTGATTGAGAGCTTGGGCTAAGGCAACACCATCGGATAATTCCTCATTACTGGAATGTCGAGCTGTTAGATTTAGTGTTTGAAACCATTCGATTAAACTTTGACACATTTCACCCATTTCGTTTACAAAACAAATTAATAACAATAAAAAAGAATGGAAGTAATAATAAATTTGCCAACAGCTTTGTTATGTTTTGATAAGTTTTTGTTGTAAAAAAAGTTAAGGCCCCACCAACAGAGTTCTGTGCGGCGCAATTTTTAACGGCGTTAATTATTATACTCATTAATTTGACGGCGGTTTAAAGTAATTTTCACCATGTTCAGACTAGAAAAATTGTTATCAAGACATTTTTTTTTATAATTATACAATAAACACTTCATTATTGTTAATTCCAAAAGTTAAATTTAGTTGAATCATTTTCAATATAAATTGTAAACATTTTTTAGATTTTTATTTGGAAATATATTTTTAAAAATTAACGACTGTTACTAAATTTTTGGGCATATAACAAGATTACCGATATTATTAAATTTCTAATTTATTTTATGAAGTGCTTAGGTTAGTATTGTGATGAAATATATAGATTTATTGTGAACATCTGGATAATAAATTCATCATCAATTTAAAAGGCATATTTCTAATGAGTAACAATAGATATGTATGTATGTTCGTTTAATAATTCAAAATTACCATGCTCAAACAAACATTGCGTTTGGGTTACTTTTAACAATATATTAATGTCATCCATGACGTTAACTATGAACTTCATAAGTCTTGGGCTCCCGTAAATATAGAAATAGTATAATTTTGAATTCAGGATTATCCAACCATCTCCTCTAAAATATCACTTTGGTAATAAGTAATTTCGCGTCTGTATCAAGTTAAATGTAACCATCTTATACTTTATGGGAAGAAATGTCAACTTCACAATAGATAAACATTGTTATAAATACTGCTAATTTTTGTAACTTAAAAGACTATCATGTTGTAGCGAAATATATAGACATCTCACTATCAGGTGTCTGGAAAATTTCCTCCAGGATAGGATCCTAATAATGTGTATAATGCATTTGTGCGAATGTATGTAATATAGAGAAAAAAAAAATACCCAAACACCCACCTTTAAGTATATCTTTTGGCTTAGAATCACGTTCTTAATCGGTTTAATGATGTCCGCCATCCGAATATCACACAGTTTTAAAGCTATCGTCTTCGAATATAGCACATGATATTATGTTTGTCCAAGGAGAAATCTTATTGAAACTGGTCATGACCCGTCCATTATTTCTCAAAGTCTCTACACAACTCTCTTAAAAATGAGTATAATTTATTGAAATTTTAACACACATGACTTTTCCTTTTTATGTTTCAAATTTCATTCCAATCGGTCCATTACTTCACTAGGCCCCATAAAAAGACCTTCTGGAATAAAAATTTGAAGCATATAACTCTCACGTATTTAACTTGAATTTGTGAAATATTTTACCTAATAATATTTTGTCCTTATGTGATGTAGGGTATCATGTACATTATTATTTATTATATCCATTTTAGTTCTATTCAATTTAAGTTTTAAATACTTTTGTCGTGTCGGTGTAATTTTTTTTAAGTTCGGCTAAAATATTTTAGTAGAAATTTTGTATAAATGTTAGTTAAATTAACAGTTGCTTTGATCAGATGTTAATTTTCCAAATTAATTTTCATTCAAGGTTGTTAAATTACTGTTAAATTAAATGATCATTGAAATGAAATGTTATTCAAAAATACTTTTAACAGTATATTTTTGGTTTTACCTAGTTATCAGTTTATTAGTATGTATTATCAATTAATCTTTTCTTACAATGTGGGTTTTCCCCCTTTAACATAAAATATTATGTATGTATAAATATGTATGCATATGTATGTATGTAAAAGTAATATTTTTATATAACTAGTATTATATTAAAAAATATACATACATATGTATATGTTTTCATAAAATATACAATGACATTGATAACATTTTGTTTCAAATGTTCTATTTCGCACGAATCATTAAATAGGACAAAATAAAATCTAACAAGTATTGGAATAATACAACCTTATTATACTCATTTTGTTCCCCGAAATTTATTTTACGAATTAACTCTAGTTATAAGCATCTATCCAATTAAAAAAAATCTTTAAAAAAAAATTATCTTAGTATGTTAGTAGTAGTGAGAGTAATATTAAATTTACGCACTCAAATAGTAAAATTTTGTCACTTCCTCTACCATACTATAACTTTATACATTTTAGGCCACAAGTAGGGACACCTCCAATTCCCGGTTGCAGTAATATGATCGATTTGATTTGCAGTAGTTTGATTAAGATAAACCCTGGTGAACCTATGGACAGCTTTGTAAATTAAAAGAGAACTGCCAATATGGAAGTTATTAGCTGAACACATCACAATGAACATCTCTCCATTCTTTGTTCTTGCAAATTTATAATATTGATACATTGTTATACATTACCTATATTGAAGACAATAAGAATTAAGCACTTTATTGGAGTTTTCGATTAAAAAACTAGCAAGATGAATGATAGGATCTTAAACCTAAATAATTAAATATGAATATCTACATGAAGAAAACAACAACATTATGTTATATTATTATACTAAACAATGACAAAAAGTTTTTTTTGTTTTTTAATTTATATAAAATTTTCAACATTTCCATACCCTTGCTCACAGCTTATCTCAAATGGAACTATAACTAAAACTGAACTAGAACCGAACTAGCACTGAACTA
>JACGTJ010000026.1:0-14675 GCA_014858695.1 Chrysomya rufifacies | reverse complement strand
TAAATGATGAAAATATATATGAAATATTTCTTTAATTTATGAAATCAAAATTATTATCTGAATACATATTTTAAAATACATATTTATAATTGTAATCAAATCTTTAAATTACTATGAAATAATAATAATAATAATAATAATAATAAAAATCTACTTAAAATGCAAATAAATACCCTTTTTCAATATGTAATCAAAATCTATTTACATATTACAAGACCTTCTTTAAATTATTCAATTTAAAATGCAATTTGCACCTTAAAAATCAGTTTAATAGACATCTTAACACCCCCCAACCATTTCCCATCAAATTGTCATATATTTTTTTCTTAATTTACAGATTTTTGTTGTTGCCTTTTGCTTGATTAAAAGTAATTTTATTGATTTTTTATAACACCCATCTGTTGGCCCCCACTACCACCCAAAAAATATACACATACATACATTCTCTCACACCCATTTTGACACATTTACTTTGTTAGCCAAAGTCATTATTACTTTGTAATTGTGGTGAAAATTTTCTATTGGGTTTGAATTAGTATTACCAGACTGTTATTTTTTATTTGTAATTCCTTGCCTTTTTTAAAGCAAAAACTACAAATACAATGACATTAAGGTTCTTGTCATTTTATGAAATGTTTGTTTTAATAAATTTCAATTTGATTAGAGGATTTTTTTTAAATTTGGAACGTTTTAATTAACTAAATATTTTCTTTGTAGTTGTATTTTCGGTATTATATATTAGAACTGATAATCAAAATAATCCAAGGTATTCAATAATAATCGCCATATTATAAGAAAAAAAGTTATCAATGGTAACGCTGTTTTTAATTTCTTACTGGAGAGAGTGTGAGAAAAACAGTAAAGATATGTGTATGTGAATATTGGAGTATGTATGTATATATTGGAATGAGTATGTCTGGCTGTGTATTGGAAGTTAATCCTTTTTTTTTAAATACTCACGCACGCACAAACAAACATAAGGATTGAATGTAAAAAAAGCATACACAAACAAACCCTTTTTTCGTATGAATGCCATTGTTGTTGTATGAGTATTGTTGATATTATTGTTACTGCCATATTATTTAAGTTCGAAAATTTCACGTTTCATTAAAATGTTTTAAATTTTTATGTTTTTAGTTTAACATTCGTTACGTTTTGTCATATAAACTCAAATTCTGTCAATATTTGAGATACTATAACGTTTTTCGGTAAATTTTGTAACATTCGTGCCATAGGGTAACGTATAGGACGGACTCTTTTCTTATATTAGAATTTTGAATAAATTCTACTAATGCACACCTTAATATATGTATGAAATTTTGATAGCAGACTTAGGTTATTTATAATTTGGAAATTTCTCTATTTCGCTTTCTTAAACTTGTTATATTTGAGTGCTTCTTTATTGACATCTTTAGGGTGATACCTTACATTCTCGACTTTTCTGAAACTCCAGCTGTACGAGATATGAAATAATTTGAACAGTTTTTATCATCTCATATGTTATGGGAATTTTGATCTAGTACAATTTCTGTTTAGTTAATTCAAGTATAGTTTTAGTTCAATTCTAGAATTCAAATGTTTTACTAAAATTAGAAAATCAATTTATTGTTTAAGAGTTAGAAAATGTATAATTTGCCATCCCTGATATGGAAATATATCTTTTTAAAACTAATTTTAAAATTGTTGTGTTTGAGAAAAGGCGACATTCATTGTTTATTTATCATAACAACAACAACAAAATAATTGGCTTTTGCATTGATTTGAAGCCTAATGTGACTCGGATATTACTAACTCTAGTTAATGGAATAATTTTGCTGATATGCTGATATGATTCAAATGAAATGCATAGATGCACAGTAGATACATTGTGATGAATGCATGCCAACAACATTTCCCATTACTTTGCAAATTTTACTAACATTTTGACAACCGGTGTATTTGTGCTCTTTCCAATTCACGTTAATACACCGCTTTCCAATAAGAATTTATTTACATTTTTTGTGTGGAGACAGAGTGTTGGTGTTCGTGTATATTTGTGCAAAAAAATATTATTTTTGTTATTAAAACGAGAAAAACAAAATAAAAATAATTATTTAAAATATTTTTCTACCGCAAACACGTGATAATAAATTAACACCAATAAAAAAATATTAAATACAAACGAATATACATAAATAAAAATCAAACTAAACAAATGTAAAAGGAGACAAGTAATATAAAAACACTCTATATAAGGCAAACCAACAACAAGAAAAAAAGACAACGCGAAAGAAAAAAAGCCCTCTTTTTTCCAATTTTGAACAAAACGTTAAGTGCTAATAAATTGTGTTAAGTATACAGGAACAAGTGATTAATTTACCAGGAGAAATGTTTAATTATTTAACTAAAAAAATAAATTTTCTTCTATAGTAAAAAAAAAAGAACGGCGAAAAAATCATGTGAAAAATCGATTGGAAGTTTGGGCATACATATATATACAACAAAAAGCGTAGAAAGAAGAAAAATCTGTTTGTGGTCATTTCCAATGCCATGTAGATGACATTGGAATTTTCTCACCAACCAGCTAAAACACACACATACGCACAAACTTACTCTCGTACGTTTGTTCTCTCATTCGCATTTGTACATACATACACAGATTATTATAGCACTACTAGTAGTGAAAATAAAACATACGACCGACGTACAGACATACCATAAAAACAAAAATTATATATCTACATAATATAATAAAGTTGTTAATCAAAGTAAGGAAGAAGCAGCTACATTTATATATATAAAGTAGTTAAACAACTTTGCATAGCTGGAAATAAGAAGAAGCAGATTTAGTTGAAGAATTGACGATAAAAAAAGAGCAAAAAATTTTGACAATTTACAAATGGAAATGTCAAAAAATTATGTGAAAGCGCAATTTTATTCCGTAGATGAAATGTAGTGTGTTTTTTGTTATTGTAACAGCAACAACAGCAATTGTGTAAAGTGACATCAGTGTGGTTGTAAGTAACAAAGCAACAAAGTAATAAAGAACTTAAGAAAGACACAGTGAAATAGAAAGAAAAACAAAATAAGAAATAAAAGAAAAGCAGCGAAAAAAAAGAGTAGTAGAAACTTTTGTATATATATTTTCTTACATTTTTATAATTCTTAAATAATACTTACATTTTGTATGAATTACAAATGCAATAACAAACTTGTTAAAAAAGCGCCTGAAAAAGCAAACGAAAGAAAAAAGTGTTGACCACTTTTTCTTGATTTTCAATGTGGAATAAAAAGAGGAAAACTTTATTAGTTGCTGCAACACCAACGCTTTCATCATCGAAATTATCGTCATTGTCTTCTTCCACTTTTTGTTTGTTGCCACCAAAATCGACTTCATCGTTTTTGCCGCTTCCACAAAAAACAACGTTTTTAACGCTTGACTACTTGCAAGTTCCAACTCCGGCAACTTCCAAAAACAGTTGCTGCATTAAAGCTTCTAACAATTATTCCTGATTGCATTTGTGTGATTATAGTGTAGTGCCAGGGTGTGGAAAATAATGGAATCTGGTCCCAATGGGATAAAAGTAGAGCCATCCTTAGAACAGCAGCAACATTTACAGCATCAACAGCAACAGCATCATCATCAGCAATATGCTACAAATTTGCTAGCTTTGAATGGCTCGAACGCCCGCCTACTCATCGATCATCCGTCAACATTGCTGGTACCATTGACGCATCATCAACAGCAATTGCAACAATTACAGCTGCAGCAACAACATCAGCAACAGCAACAACAATTGCAACAACACCATTTGCAGCAGCAACAATTGCAACAGCATTTAGCATCCCAACAACAGCAGCAACAACAACAGCAAGAGCAATTACTGCAGCAACAACAGCAGCAGCAACAGCAACAATTGCAATTGGCAGCAGCCACTTATCCGCAGCCTCTGTCCCTTAAGCAGCCACCGCTACCTACACCTCTAAGCGCAAACCAGACGGGAACTGCAACAGCGGCAGGAGGAGCGGCCACCAACAATCAGCAGACCACTGCATTAGGACCGGCATCGGTAACTTCGTCCACATCGTCGGCCGTCCGTCATCGTTGGAACGAAAGTCCTGAGGCTAGAGCCCGACGTTTGGCTCGCAATGCCGAAAGGATGCGAGAACGTCGCAATCGTGAAACTGAAGAAGAATATCGCAAAAGACTGGCCCGCAACGCCGAAGCCAATCGTATGCGTCGCCAAAACGAAAACGAAATGGAACGAGCCATGCGTTTAGTACGTAACGCCGCCAGGCAGCGTCTGCGTCGCGCCATGGAATCGCCAGATCAACGGGCAAAACGATTGCAAAAACTTGCCGAAAGGATGCGTATGTATCGAGCCAATGAATCGCCGGAGCAAAGGAAGATTCGACTAGCCGAAATGGCAGCCAGAGCCCGGCAGCGTATTGCCAGTGAATCACCCGAGCAGCGTAAGGAGCGACTGAAAAAACTCAATGAGTATGCGAGAAAGGTCAGAGAAAAGAAAAAAATTTTAAAACACGGCGCGGCGCAGACTCCGAATTCGAATCAGAATTCGAATACGACGCAAAGCGCTTCAATAAATTGTAATAATAACGACTCTTTAAATCTAAATCATCAGGCACCACCACCCTCATCAACAGCAGCCGGAGGCGGAGGAGGATCAGGATCAGCAGGCGGAACAACAGGAACGGCAAGCGGAACGACTGCCTCAACACCAACCGGTAATGATGAAATATCCCGTCAAACAGCCGCCGGTGCCCAAGATGACAACCAGCAGCAGCAACAGCAACAATTAACAGCATCATATCAACAAGCTGCGGCCCTAGCAGCTAATCCCATTGAATACTATCAGAATATGTTCATCAATCCAGCCACTTTACGCACAGGCACTGCTGCTATTCTCAAACAGGAGCCACAAACCCAGACTACGCAAACTCAACAAAACAACAGCAACAACAGTCAGCAACGTTTTAGCACACCGCAACAACAATCAGCCGCAGCCAATCTTCTCGAAACGGATACTACAAATATGTTCCAGCAACAGCTATATGAGGAGGCAGCCGCCGCCTCTCAAAAGGTATCTACTACTAAACTGCCAAATGCAGCTAATGTTCCTCATTTCAGCACAATAGCAAATTCAATTGAATTATATCAAAATAAGTATGCTAAGAAGCCGGATCTTCAACAGGTTGGTATAGTGTCGAACTAACAGTAGACAAAAGGAAGAGAGAGAAATAGAGAAGGTTTTTTTCTACATTCGGCTTCTTCAGCAACTGAGTGTGAATCCTTTTCGACCTAATCTAGTCTTGATATATTGAACAATTGATTTGCTTTAAATATGAGTATATGTGTAATGATATTAAACAAATGAAGATACTAATGGTGATAAGGACTTGTGGATTTTTAATATAAATAACAAATGATTTTGTTTCTCTGGACTATAAATAAATAAGTATTTTATCAAGATCTTTTTCATAACATTTAACTGGAGTTTGCGCCTTTCGCTAATAACATTTTTCAATTCTCATCGACCTTTTTCGTGTAAATATTGTTTTTTTTCTGTCGAATTTTATTAAAATAATGAAATTATTAAAAACTCAAACTAAATAATTATACTACGCCCCTCGATTTCCTGACAATTCCAAAAAAAAAAAAAAATTGGGCTCTTGCTGTTATTTCGGCGTTTTAAATTCTATAATATGTGAGTGGTAAATTTATGCTATATAATAATTTATTATTTCATTCTTTCCATTAATCTTAAAGAAAAAATTTTAAAATATTTTCAGTCTTAAGCGCGAGGGAAAAAAAGGAAAAGAACTTTTAAGGAATTTGTAAATTTTAAATGAATTTCTAAAGATCTTTTCAGATATCATATATTTATTATTCTTTTTAAATTATGATTTAATTTTCTAATTGAAATCGATTTGAAAAGACTTTGCTGAATTAGTTGTTAATTAACAAAATCTTTTTAAGGTCTAATTTCATTTCCCTTTAGCTCTCATTTCAGATTTGTTTTCAATAATATTTAATTAATTTTGTTTCCCTTTTTTTGTAAAGCTTCTCTGTAGGATTTCATAAAAAATCAAAAGTAAGATAAAGTTTTACAAAATTTAAAAAGATTTCAGCAGAAGAGACAAAAAAAAACGATTTCGCTAATTAGGAAGAATGAAAAGATTTATGGATTGAAAATACATTTTCATTTTTCGAAATTACAACGTCTTAAACTTTTTAGTTGAAAAAGTTTTTCTACAGAAACATTATTTTTCTTTAAATTTCTATATACAAAACGTGAGAACTTTTTTTAAGAAGAAAATTTTTGTGAACATTTTGTATATAAAGAACATTTTTGTGAACTTTTTTTTATATAAAGAAAATTTTTGTGAAAATTTCTTAAAGAAAAAAATTTTCTAAAAATTTCTATAGAAGAGGAGAAATTTTCTTTAAAAGAAAAATTTTCTATAGAATTTTTTTGCAAAATTTTTCTATAAAGAAGAAAAATTTTGGAAAAATTTTCAATAGAAGAATTTTTTTGGAAAAAATAGAAGAAACTTTATGAAAACAATTTTAAATAGAAGAAATTTTTTCCATAGAAAAAACATTTTTTTAAATTTTTCAAAGTAGCAAAGTTTTGGAAAATTTTCTTCCTTAGAAGGAAAATTTTGGAAAAAATGTACAAAGTTTATCTACAGATTTTTTCGAAAATTAAAAAAATATATATAAAGAAATTTTTTTGTGAAAATTTCTTAAAGAAAAAAAATTTTCTAAAAATTTTCTATAGATTTTTTTTTTTTTTTTGAAAATTTTTCTATAAAGAAGAAAATTATTTTGGAAAAATTTTCTATAGAAGAATTTTAAAGAAGAAAAGTTTTGGAAAATTTTCTTCCTTATAAGGAAAATTTTGGAAAATTTTTCAAAGTTTATCTGCAGATTTTTTTGGAAAATTAAAAAAAAAAAAAATAAAAGAAAAATATTTCAAAAATAATAAAGTTCAAAACATGGGTCACATATTGACCCTGTACAAACAAACTTTTAAAAGATATCAGGGTATATATTAAAAATTTAACTTACAGCTCTCTACTACACTCCCATAAAGGAAAACAAGAAGCCTCCTTAACATCTGAAACATCTTTGGAAATCTTCATCAAAACAAAATCATTTGTTATTTGTTCTTCTTGTATTACACACATATACCAACCGCCAAAAAGAAACTACATTAAAAAAAAGAAACATTTTTTATTTAAATTAATATCTTCCACATAATAAAACAAATCCTAAAACAAACAACATCACAAAGGTGTAGTTTAGTGTCTGAATAAGTTGCCTATTTTTTGCAGACAAATAATACAGCGAGCAACAACAGTAGCGGCAATAACAACAGCGGGTCTGTTGGCGGAGCCGGTGGACAAAATGAAAAAAGCGAAGCAAAAAAAGTGACACATCCACAAATACAAAATCCTCCAACACCACTCTACAATCAATTTCCGTATTTGGCAACATTTCCGGCAGCAGCAGCCGCCGCTAATTCAACGGTGGCTGTGACAACACCACCAAATACTCCAACACAAACAGCAGCAGCCGCCGCTTATTATCCTATGTATCATAATGGTTTTCAGCTGGGTATAGCACCGAATACAGTGCCGCCACCATTTACGCCAGTACACTTTTCCACAGCCACAAATGCCGTTGGAACAACGCCACCAAATGCTGCGGGTAGGAGAAAATCTTAAACATATAACATAATAAATAATTTCTTTTTTACTTTTTTCCTTACAAAAGAAAACTTGCAAGAAAAAAGCGAAAAAAAGAAATTAGTAAATGGCAAGAAATTAATTACAATTAATTTTGATTTTTATTGTTTGTTTTCTCTTTGAAATTCCTAAACAACAAATTCCATCCTACTCCCTCCTCCTTTCACCAAACTCCACTCAAACAACTAACTAACTTAAACAACTAACAAACTAATTATCAACACTAAATGTACGATGAATTCCTGCTGTAATGAATTGTATGTGATGTGTGATGATAAGCAGCTAGCCAACAACAACATGTAATACAGGATTTTCCAAAAGCGGTCCGCGGTCGTCCTAGAAAGCTGTTTAGCTCAAATAAAGATGCGTCGCAGGACGATGTACTTCAGCAGCAAGAGCAACAGCAAAAAATGAGTGCTTTGCTAGAACAGGAGATCAATCAAATGCTAGCATCTCCACAATATGCTCAGCGCCGCGGACGTGGTCAACAATATCAACATTTAAATACACAATTACAACAACAGCAGCAACAACAACCAGAACATTCCTCCCCCAACATCATACGCAGCAATGGTAAACTTAAATACGAAAGTGATGAAGAGAAACGCAAACGTCTCGATAAAATGGCTGCCCATCAAAGAGCCCTGCGAGCTAATGAAACACCCGAACAACGTGTTGTACGTTTACAAAAACTTAGTGAAAGAGCGCGTCTCAAACGTGCTGAAGTGCGTGCTACAGAAACTCCCGAAGAGAAAAAGATACGTCTTGCACGACAAGCAGAATATGCACGTATGCGTCGTTTAAGAACTCATACACCACACTTTCGTTCTAAAAACGAAGATGGTGGTTCCACCACACCATCGGGTATATATGAACAGTCACTGGGTGCTTCAACAAATGGTGGCTATGAAACAAAACCTGGTAGCGGCGATGGTGGTGGTAGTAGTGTTAGTGGTGGTAGTTTATCTCAAGAAAGTGCCTCAAATGAGGAACAACAGCAGCAGCAACAACAAATATTACAAATGCAACATCAACAACAACAACAACGTATGTTACTTCCAGGTCAAACACCAAATCTACATCAAATGAGCAACAATAACAATCACAATAATAATTTTAACAACAACATCAAAGGCAAAGAATACAATAATGGTCAACCGGAAAATAATGATATGCTTAAAATACTTGAACCCATAATTGTTATGAAAACAAAATAATTTTAAAATTATCAATGAAACAAGAAAAAAGAAAAATGGTATGTAGCTAACAGACTTTTAAGCAACATTTTTGAATACAAAAAAGTTAAAAAACATTCACTTTTTTCGAAAATTTGTTTGATTTTTGTTTAATATTTTTGATTGTGTCTTCTATAGTATTGAAATTGGCTTATAATAGTTTTAAGTTTGTGTAGGAAATTGAAATTTTATCATAATATAAATGATATTTTCAATGAACTCACACTTTTTTTTTGTTTTTAAGAATCATTGCAAATAAGTAATATTATAAAAAATAATACTGTTTTCCATTTCATTACATTTAAATCTAAATTTTTTAATAATAAGTTTAAAAAAAAAAATAACTCAAATAAAAATTTTAATCATTATTTAAAAGATTTTTGTATTTTTTTACATACAATTTTATAAATGCTTGATTTTAGTGCATTTTTAAAGCTTTTATTTATATAAATTTTTAAACTTTTGTGTATAAACTTTTATAACCAAAAGAAACATGTTGAAATGGTGCTATTGGGTTTGTAATTCCTTGCCTCGGACACCAATATATATTCATATATTCTACTTATGAAATATAAGTCGTCCGTCTAACTAGTATAAGTCTTGTGCTACAGTTTAGTATGAACATTAATGAAGAATCAATTTACAAACAATAAAAATTCATTGCAGTTTTATCAATGTCAGATTCCTTAAAAACTAGTGATTTTTACAATTTGCCATTAATACGAAACGAAGAACGAACAATGAACTGAATGGTGTTTATTCTCCTTATAGAACTATAGCATTTTTATCTTTAGTTTCATACGTTGTATTCTCAGGCAATATCAGTGTTTATAATGTCCTATTATAAACTCCTTTGTTCACCAGATTTAAGCTTGAGAATTTTTAAGAACTGCAAGCAATAACAAACACAAAGGAAAGGGAGCAAAAAACCTCTAAATTTCACTCTATTATGTGAGATGAACAGACCAGCATGTACCTTTACTTTCAAATTTGGAATAACGGTTTAACAGGTATCTGGTAATGGATGCACTTAGTGATTAAACCTCATGTTTCGATGTAAGATTCTGAGTCGATCTAGTTATGTCTTTCCATTTGTCTGTGCCTTCGTATGCCTGTCTATCTGTCTAAAACTGAATGGGTAATAAGTGGGACTGGAGAGGGATATCAACATTCAAAGTACACATAAATTGTGATTTGATGGTCGGTATCTATCGTATCTATTTAGTAACTTCCGACTAAAACTTTTAGACAATTAATGAAATTGTTTGGTAGGACACCATAATATATGAAATTGTGCTGGATGTTGTAATATTTATCGCTTAGTATCCAGCTATTTAATATTCGTATCACAGATGACAAACTTGATACAATTGTACCAAACATAATTTCAATTCAGTTGTATTTCGGTTATATCTAAAACTCTGATTTAGTTCTAGCTATTTAAATCTTTTTTCAACTTTTGTTTCAGTTCTAGTTAAGTTCTAGTTCAGGAATACTTTCAGTTCTAGTTCATTTTTAGCGCTGCTCTAGTTGAGTACTAGTTCATTTGTAGTGCTAGTTTAATAATCTAATTAATTTAAAGTTCATTTCTATTTCAATTTCAGCTAAGTTCTGGTTTAGTTCTAGATCAGTTTCTAATTCAATTCTAGTTCCGTTCTAGTTCATTTCTAGATAATTTCCAGTTTTGTACTTGTTCGTTTCTAGTGCAGTTCTAGTTCATTTCTTGTTTAGTTCTNNGTTCAGTTCTAGTTTACTTCTGGTTCAGTTCTAGTACAGTCTAAATTCAGTTCTACTGCAGTTCAATTCTCATACATTTCTAGCTCTCGAAAGAGAGCCAAAATTGTATTCTTGTATCAATAAAGATGCAAAGAAAGTAAAAACCTGTGGCACAAATCTTTAATCCAATTTCAAATTTTTCATGTTTTGAAAAATGTTCAAAAAGTGAAAGTTTTTTAAAAGAATATATAGAAAATTATGTTTGAAAGTCCTAAGCTACCAACAGATCTTTATAATTTTAAACAATTGTTATGCATACAAAACATTTGATATCAATATATAAAGAAGCCCTCATATACATCTAAAATAAACTATACAAAATATAGTTTAAAATAAGCAAAAAATAAATTCTCAAAAAAATATTAAAATAAGAAAAAAAAAACCCAACAATTTTGTTAAAAAGTAAAACCAAGACCTATAAAAAAATTATGAAACACCATATAGATTATAAAAAATAAAACACAAAAAATTGCAAAATATACATTAAAAAAAAAAAAAACTCCACATAGACACAAAAGCAAGCAGCATAGTATCTCCTATATAAATAATATTAACTAACATAAAAACAAATTTAAAAAAATAATAATAATAATAAAATAATACACATTTAACAATTAGAAAGCCGAAAGTAGTAAACATACAAAAAACAAAAATAATAATAAAAATAAATATTTTAACAATTGCAAAACAAATATTTAAAAAATATTTTAAAAACAACTTATTTTGTAGCATATAAAAACAACAAAACATGGGAAATTTTAAGAATAAATTTGGTAGTTTCAAAATGTTAAGTTTTTGTTTTCTTAAAAAAAAAGAATTTTTTTTTTAAATTTTTATAAGAAATTTTTATAATATATTTTGATTATCTCATATAAAATTTTTGTAATTTTTATAAATGTATATTTTTATTTTCTTTTTGGAAGCATTAAATTAACATTGATGTATGTAGAAAGTATACATAATTATATTAAAGTAGTAAGACCTATAAACAATTTATATATATAGAATTCTATATATTTATATATATGAAAACCTAGATCATAAATCAATATCTAAAAAATAAAAAAAAAAAAAAAAAAAAACATTAAAATAAGGCAAAAAATCATAACATTTAATACATATGACATAATTATAACATAATAATTAACAATTAATAATAATAATGTCCTAAGTATGTAAAACTATAATTAACTATTAAGCTAATATTACTGTGTAATAACAAATAATATTGAAAAAAAAAATGAAAATTATAATAAAAAAAATATACCTAACATACTATATATACCTAATATATAAAATATATATACAAAAAAACAACATACATATATATTTAAAAAATACAAAATAATAATGAACAATATTATTATGATATATATATTATACAATACACTATATTATTATAATAATAAATTATATAATTTAATATACTGTATACATTATAAAAACAAACAAAAAACAAAAACCATATTAACAATATGTATGATTTAAAAACTAAAAAAAAGAAACGTAATAATAAAGTCAATAATTTTTTAAAGTAGTAAAAAAAAAACACAAGAAAATTTTTTAAAGGAAATTGTAAATAATTGGGCTAGTCTAACGACATATGTATCAATGGTGAAGGAGCAGTGAGAAAATTAGATAAAACTCATTATGAGAAATATCCCATTTTCAGTTTAAAGTTTTTTCTAATTTATTTGTAGTACTAGTTTAATAATCTAATTAATTTAAAGTTCATTTCTATTTCAATTCCAACTAAGTTCTATTTCAGTTCTGGTTTAGTTCTAGTTCAGTTTCTAGTTGCTGGTTTAGTTCTAGTTAAATTCTACTTCCGTTCTAGTTCATTTCTAAATAATTTCCAGTTTTTGTTCTAGTTCGTTTCTAGTGCAGTTCTAGTTCAATTCTTGTGTAGTTATAGTTCATTTCTTGTTTAGTTCTAGTTCAGTTCTAGTTTAGTTCTAGTTCAGATCTAAATTAGTTCTAGTTCAGTTGCGACATTAAAACGATGATTTAATCAGTAGCTTTTTAATATAATAAAATTCGGCGTAGAAATATAATCTTGATGCTATAGTTTTGCTTACATTTTATAAAATAATTTTTAAATATGTTTATTGAAACATGAAAAACATTGGTTTAGATTAAACTGATCGTCGTAATAGTTGCCTATATTTTTGTAGCAAATAAAGAAGCTTGAAACTTAAATAGAGTTTTAAATGCACGAACTGAAAATAAAAAATGGATGCTACAGTTAGCAGTAACTAGCTAAAAGCTACTAACTATTGTTGTTTGGACCAGGTTTGACCACATTTTAACGTTATTAAAGTTGATATTGTTGTAATTTTGTTATGGTTTTCTTCAGTACTAACGAAGTATTGAATGAATATTGGTATAAAATAGTAAATGTCATCGTAATGACGATAAAGATGATCATTATTATCATCATCGCACAAACACCTTTAAATCACAGACACTTAAGCAGCAAATAAAAAATCAAAGCCTAAACTAAAGAAAACTTTCACTAAAAATCAACAACATTTATACATATGTTGGCCACTTTAATAGACTTTGGCGTTAACTTGTCTTAGAAAAAAAAAAATAATAATAAGAAATAACAAAAACAAAACAAAAAATGTGTAAAAATGAATATTTTCAATATTACTTTAAAGATCGACCCTCTTTAAAGTAAATATGCTGCTGCTGAAATTGTTGTTAGATTGAAGCTGATATTGAAAATGTTATGTTGGACCTAAATAGAATAAAATCAAACCAAAGTTTTGAGTGAAGGTTTATTTTTGAATAGAAAAGAAATTGAGTGAAAATACGCTTAAAACAAGTGTATTGACTTGTTAAAGTAAAGAAAAATATTGAGATAATTTGTGGTTTCGTTTTTTTTTCAACTTTTTTCAATTTATTTTTATTTTTTATCTAATTTATGAATTAATGACCAAAAATGGGATGGGTTGATGGTTTCGTGGATGTTGGATTTGTTTTCTTAAATCACATATAACTTTCAACAGCAAACGATTTAAGTAATAAACTTGAGATTTTATTTAAAATAAAAAACAAAGTAGCATTTTTTTAGCAGCACACTTTCATTTTCAATATTTAAATTTTTTATTAATAAATATCGGTATTTAATGGCAACTTTTCTTTAGAGAAACAAAAATTAATAAAAATTTTATTTGATGAAATTTTTAATTAAATGCACATTTTTGGGAAATTTCTCTAAGAAAATGTAAAAAAAAACATTGGAAAATGTTCTATAAAAAAATGAAAAATGTTCTACAAAAATAAATGGAAAAATTTCTATAAAAAGAAAAATTTTTGGAAAATTCACTATAAAAGAAAATTTTTGGAAAATTTTCTATATAATGAAAATTTTGTGGAAAATTCTCTATAAAAAGAAAATTTTTGGGAAATTTTCTATAAGGTTAAAATTTTTGAAAACTTCTCTATAAAAAGAATATTTTTGAAAAATTCTCTATAAAAAAAACAAAATTTTTGGAAATTTCTCTATAAAAACAAAAAATTTTCAAAAATTTTTCTAGAAAAAGGAAAATTTTTGAAAATTTTCTATATAAAAAAAATTTTTGAAAAAAATTTTTATATATAAAAAAAAAATTGGAAAATTTTCTATATAAAAAAAATTGGAAAATTTTCTATATAAAAAAATTTTGGAAAATTTTCTATATAAAAAAAATTTTGGAAAATTTTCTATAAAAAGAAATTTTGAAAAATTTTCTATAAAAAGAAAATTTTGGAAAATTTTCTATAAAAAGAAAATATTTGGAAAATTTTCTATATAAACAAAATTTTGGAAAATTTTCTATAAAAGAAAATGTTTGGAAAATTGTCTATAAAAGAAAATGTTTGGAAAATTTATAAAATGAATTTTTTGGAAAATTTTCTTTAAAA
>JACGTJ010000019.1:4301-15012 GCA_014858695.1 Chrysomya rufifacies | reverse complement strand
ATTATTTTTGTTTGATTACTTTCGAGAACTGCAACAGAAAAAAAACCGAACTGCGCAAGAAATGAACTAAAAACTAAAACTGAACTAAAACTAGAACTGAACTCAAAACTAAAACTAGAACTGAACGAAAACTGGATCTAATCTAATCGAGAACTATAATTAACCTAGAAGAGAAACAAATCTAAACCAGAATAAAGCTTGAACTGTTCTAGAGTTAAATTAGATCTAAACTGGAACTGAACTAGACGTTTGGTGTGGATCCATAAGTTGGTTTTTATTACGGTTTGAATAATTCACTTTTATATAAAACTGAACTAAAACTAGATCTGACCGAGTACAGAACTCAAATCTAAAACTAGAACTGAACGAGAACTAAGCTAGATCTGAACTAAAATTGAACTAGAAACTAAAACTAAAAAAAAAATACTAGAACTGAACCAGAATTAAGCTAGAACTGATCTAGAGTTAAACTAGCAATAACTTTCTTCTGTTATATTCAAACTTAATATTCTTAAAAAAAATAGAATACTTTCAGATCTGATAAGTGTTTTTATTGCTTTCACTTTTTCCTTTTCGAATTATGGCTCTAAGTATTTTATCACAATCTGCAAACCTTAACTTTAAAATTTTACACTATAAACAATTTAAAAACCAATTTTAGCTTTTTCCATTTGTACTTAAATATTTTGCTTTAATTTATCCTGTTGCTTGTCGCTTGTCGTGCAAATTGTAATTTCTTCAAATGGCCGAAAAAAAATGGGCAGACAACAAAAACAAAAAATAATTATACACATTTACTTGCACTTGAACTATATTTTAGTTATTAAAGAATAAAAACAACACAAAAAGAATAACTTACTTTTTTTGTTAAAGAAATTTTGATATAAAACTTGCAATAGATTTAATTTTTCAATTTTTATTTAATTTTTTTTTAACTAATAGAAAATCACTTTTTTAAGATTCTTCGAAAAAATTTTCACATTTCTCTTTAAAATTATTTGATTTTTGTTAAATCTTTGTATTTAATTTGAAATTTCTTTGAATTAAAACAATTTTTTATTTCTTTTTAAGTAAAACTATTACAAATTTAAATATATAACTTTTAATTTATTATAAAACTTATTTTTCTATATCATTTCTTTTTTTTAATTATTTTTGTTAATTCGCTTAATTTTCTCGCACTTAATAGTACTTTAGTTTAACACGGTTGCGGTAAGACTGAACTTGATTCTTGAACATTAAGCAGAGATAAACATAGACTTGTCCTAATAGCGGCAGCGGTGCTGTTTACCGTTTACACTCAAAAATACTAACAAAATACACAAACAACAAAGCATAAACAATAACAGTCAAAAAGATGGTAACAGTAGTAGCAGCAATAAGCACAGCATCTTTTAACGTTATTGTTGACATCAGACGTCAGCGCACCATTCTTTTATTTTATAAAAGCTTTTCTGTTTTGGCGCCAAATATAGACAATTTGAATTTAGTTAGTAAAGTATTATTTTATGCAAACAGAAATCTTTACACCATCAGAGAAAATTATGTTAACAGGAAAATATAACTAACAAATAATTTCACGGTCAAAGCTTTTTTCAGTCTGTTACACGAACATGAAAATAGAATTAAGTACATATACATATGTAAGAGCTGGTAAATGCCAGCGGTTTATGTGCAGAAATGTATATGCCTTTAATTTATGAATGAAAAGCTTGATAGTAACGGTTTATGACGTCAATTGATAAACACACCTACTGTTATACATATGAAAATATCATTTCATACATATATTTTTACAGTGAATTTTAAAGGATAAGTTATTTGTTAAGTTACTAGAGTGTGATTGATCTATTGCATTGCTCAAGCAACTAACTACTTTCGATCTATGATCAAGTATTTCACGGGTAATGGGCTATGTGGCATCAACTGCATATATAGCTAAAGTTAGGAAGTGCCGCTGTCTTGTATCCTGAATATGCTGAAACATGTATTTAATCATACTGCGGAGATATATAGAATAGATGGCGAATGATCTATCCATGTGGATGTATGATTTGTATGATACGGATCGGTATATGAACGTGTTATAACAATGCTGTCTGGGGTTGCTGCCAATAGCCCTGGTAGTTTATACACTGATCATCTTGAGTAATTACCGATTAATGAAACCGAAACCTATATAAAACTAATTCTATGATGGCGACATCGATCTGAACAGACCAAAATGACGAAAACTTGTTGAATACCTATGCTCCTTATAGAAATGATGGGAATGTAATATATATCCACAAACAAACACAATATACCACGCTATAGGTGGTATATTGTGTTTGTAAATCTTTTACGAAATGTGGAGATCGTAATTTTGAAGCTATAGATTTGAATATTGGCACAAAGACAAAGATTATTGATCGGTTCATTATTTCACAAATTTTCCATACGTTACATTCCTGAAGACTTTGACTTATGTTTATTACTTTTAATTTCACGATTATATATGACATTTTATGTTTTCCATTAAAATTTCACCTTTTTGAGTTAAATTTTGTTTGTTTTCCATTTTCTACCTCTAACCCAACACTAGTAGAAATACGCCATTGACTGAACATACCCCACTGTGAGAAAAAACATGATACTTTTTTAAACAGCTGCTTTACTCAATGTTTAAATAAAAAATTACGGTTAATGCAAAAATATTACAGCATACAATATAATAACAAAGAAATGATAAATTAATTTTACGTTTTATTAAAAATATTAAATATAAATTGCATAAACACAACAATGAACTTTGCCCGCATAGCAGTGAAAAGAGGTTTCACCGCCATTACAATTGGAAGAGGCCAATTAGTTGCAGCCGGTGGACAACACAGGAATTATGTTACACAAAAAACTAAAACAAGTGTTATCAAATTTCATTTAGAATCGAAATTAAAAAATCTAGAATCCCGAGCATTATCTACACCAAATGTTTTACGTTTGGCATACAACACTGCCGCCGCATCACCTTCGCCTACAGCAGCCTTAAATCAAATGAATAAGAAACGCAAGAAAAGGACGGAACGTCCAGATTTGGCAGCTTTGGGTTTCTTTAATGTTACTGCTTTTTCCACGGCCGAGGAATATGATTTGGAACAATTATTTATAGCTCTAAAGGAGCAAAAATTGTATGAAGCCAAAAAATTCTTTTCTACCGATAGTTTGGGTATAAATAAAGATGTTTTGTATGTCACTGCCAAATATCAAGTAGGCGAAGAGGTAAGAGATATATTTTTCTTCCGAGAAGGTTCAGTGGTTATGTGGAATTTTAGTGAAATTGAAACCAATAATGTATTGTCGTTCCTAAGGCCTTTCGAAAAGGAAGCCTACTTAAAACCTTTAGTGCGCAGTGAAAGTGAAGTAATGCCTTATACTTATATTCCTCCCTCGGCTGTGGATATTGAGGGTGATCTTATAGCTACGTCGGATGTGGAACCAATTAGAGCATTTTTTCAAAATGGTAAATTCTTTTTGACCTCGGGAGAAGATAATTTCTATAATAAATATACATTTTCAAATGCCATGGCTACTTCCATTAAATTGGGCATTTGGGAAGCTACTTTGGATCGTTATATAGATTCTATGGCATTTATTACAGATGATATGAAAAAAGGCAAACGTATACGTATTTCGAGAGAGGAGATTTTGCGCAAAACAGGAGAACTTTTAGCTTTAAGACACGTTATTAATTTATCATCAGATTTGCTAGACACACCAGACTTCTATTGGGATCGTGAAGATTTAGAAACTTTGTATTTACAAGTATGTAATTATTTTGCGATTTCCAGAAGAACTAAAGTTATGAATGAGAAAATTAACCATTGTGCCGAATTGGCCGAATTAATATCGCACAATCTAAATGAAGCTCACAATACCCGTTTAGAATGGATGATTATCATATTGATTATGATTGAGGTGGGTTTTGAAATTATACATTATGTTGATCGTTATTATGGCAAAGAAGAAGGTGCAGAAGTGGCGCATTAAGGAACATTGTTAAGAAAGCAATCCTTTAGTTATAGTTCTTTTTTATATGTATTTATACATTCAGAAGAATGTACAAAAATTTAAAAATTTTATTGAAATCTTCGATTTCAAAACAGATCAAAAGTAAAAAAGTGAATGATTTTTCTTTAAAAAAAAAATTGTGTTAACTAAATGAGAGAAAAGCTCAAATTAATCCGAAAATGCTTAGAACTTTAACATTTAAATAAAACGTAATTTAATTTTGTTCTCAATAAATAATTTGTTTCAAAAAATTAAAAAAAAAAAAAAAATTTATCTATAAAAATTGTTCTCAAAGTTCTAAAAAAATATTTTTTAACTAAATATTTTCATACAAAACCATCAATTTATATTTTTAAACACAATTTTTTATTACTATAAGATTTTTGATTTAAATTTTTTACACATTATCTCGTTTTCTTCTTAAACTTTTTTTTCTCTCTCTCTCTCTCTCTATCGCTCATAATAAAACTAAATTAGTAATTTTATAACCAATTAAGTTGATGCTATGACTGAAGACCCAATAGCGGAGTAGTCTCTACAGCTGATGAGGATGTTACTATGGTATCAGCAAAGACAACACGTGATCTACTGCTGTCAGCTTCCTCTACAATTTCAGTGCACTGGCCACCTGAAGATGACTTTTTGACTTTGTGATGAATTTCGTGTAAATATAAAGCACTCAAACACATATCGGCAACTGTCAAGTCATTAGGTTTATTGGCCCACAACGAATCCGGTCCATAAAGACTATAGATTAATGATTGTTGTTGCGAGGGTCCCTCTATGCTGCCCTCCATTTTTGAAACTCTTAATTTTTTCATTTTCTTTGAGGGTGCCGGAAGATTGTCAATTAAATGCGAGTGATCTGCTCCTAAACTTTGTTGTAGCATTTGTTCAAAATAACATTGACATTGTTGAGTAGTGGGTTGTTCACCTTCGCCGCCTGTTTTAGGCAGCTGAGCATTGTGTCTAAGTAGTAGAGATTTGGCTACCGATGAGTATTCATCCTGTATGGTGCCAAAAGAAAGCAAACTTTCTGCCAAAGGATTTAGGGTAGCAAAATCTCTTTTTTGTTTATTGGCTGTTGTTACGGGACCTACGGCAGCTGCTTTATTTAAATCACTTAAAGCTGTTTGCCTAATAGCATTGACAAAGTCCAAAGCCTCAGGAGGCATTTGCCATTCGGGATTGGTTAATGTAAAGTGTAAAAGAGATAATTCTGTTTTACCATTAGTAGTGGCTGCGGCCATATTTTCAGATTGATGTATGGAGTTTGCAGTCATTTCCATTTGCCACTCGGGGTTGCCATGTTTACGTACATCCATTTGGGCAAAAGAACAAACATTACCCACACCTCTTACCGACACGGTAAAACTTCTAAAGAACTTTACAATTTCCAAAGCTTTAGGGCGAAAAACAAATAACAATTGAAAAGGTGTTATTATAGGACTAATTATCTCACTAAGGAAATAAAAGGCTTTGAATTGGAAGAAATAACCAAATTCTCTTTGAACCAAAGAAGTATGACTTTTATTTTTCCAACTACTGGGCAGATAATGTACATGTGCTAAAATTGCAGTCATTAATTCTTCGGGACACCAAATCATATTTTCATCAGGTATCATACTACGGCAAATTAAACCAATTACAGACAAAACAGTAATTAAAGTCAGCATATGCTCCACTTGGAAAACATATTCATCATAAATACCCAAAGCCAACAGCAGAAGTAATAAGCCTCCCGATATAAACAGTACATTCTTAGCCAAGACTGCCATAAGTGGAGATCCAAATGAATTTAAGTAACGATTGGCATACTCATAAGCACGATTAAGTCTAGCGTCCAATTCATGATCCAACTCGTTGAAATGTCTTAAATACAAACGTCCATAATTCGACCAAGTACGTGTACCAAAAGCTCCAGGTTCCTTTTTCAAAACATCGGCATAAGTGAAGGAGAAATGAATCAATTGCCATACAAATATAAATGGAGCCAATAAGAAATTTGCTATAGCCACCCAAAATATTAAATTCGATAGTCTTTTAGCCAATACCACCTGATTACCTCTCACTGAATAATCATCTCTTAACTGCCAATTATTTTGGAAGGGTGATCCCGGACTGCGAAACAAAATCAAATCAATATTAAAGAGCAAACCTCGAGAAAGCATTACCACTTCACCACACAACGGCACATTAAAACGTACTGGTAGCAAATTTTTATTCATTAAAGCTACCAAATAATTTTTAAACCTCAATATACGATGATAAATATCCAAATCCGTCAAATGATCTTTATCAATACACATGTGCTGTTCTGCTTGAACCTCCCGCACCTTCTTTTTGATCTCATGCCATGTGATATTGTCCAAATTCGCATCGTCTATATGCAAAGCTGTATTATAAAATTTCTTTATATCCCAATATTGACACAAGTGATACAACACTTTTACACTGCGTATTAACAAATAAATCGACGCAATAAACAGCACCAACACGGTAAGACCTCCAAAATTATTTACGCACTTATCCATTGGTATGATTACATCAGCTATTGTGATTTTTTTATGATTATTGGCGGGTGGCTCATAGCCAAAGAGTATATCATGATTAATACAGTGCACCGTAAATGTGAGCAACCAAATGACAAACGCAAACTGGACCAATTGAAGGATTTCGTCCAGCACAATGATCACAAAACCATGCTTCTGATGGTAGTGATACATGCGTGTAAAAAATGAATCTAAATCTTCGATATGATTCCATCGTGATCGATTTATTTCTGGTACTGTATGCAAAAGAACACCACTATTTCGAGGAGTGTCCTCATCATTGTTCGTTGTTTCGTTATCGTTCTGCAGCAGCTGCCCGTGCTGCTGCTGAGGATGATGTTCGTGTATTAGAATTTTATTTTCCTCGTCGCTTAATGTCTTATAATTAATATTTTTTGAACCACTGGCCATGAGAATTCTTTTATCGAAAACTTTATTATTCTGGTGTTGTTTTTTGTTATATAGAATTGTAAATTGCTTTGTTTGACCTTCTTTTTTAAACTACAAATACAAAAAAAAATATAATATAAACACACAAAACACACAGAAAAAAACCACTTTGATACAACAACAAAAATATTGAAATGATCAGCTGTCTTCTATTTTATAAATATCCCAGCAAATCACTATTAAAGGTTACCATATTATTGAGGGTATTTATGTAAGAAAAATCGCTGAAATTGCTAACACCATTCAAACCTAAATACGAATACCACTTGTATTCCATAACTCTGAAATAGTTCGCACTAATATATTATATTATCTACAATCAATTTAAACCAGTGAGCAAAGTATTTTTGTTTTAATTTTATCTTACATTACTGGTAACATCAGAAAATTTTTAAACAATTTGTCCAAATTCGATTTTGTTTACTCTCAATTTCACCAAACATAATTCTCATGAAAATCGCTTTTTTTGTGAATGTCTTACCATCACACAAATAATGCGGATCTAGTAGGTAAACCCATCCTCCTAACTGGCAACTCAATTTACGGTATAAATTGAAAACATACACCAGTTTTAGGAAATTAATTAGTTATTTAAGATTTTCTTTACAACTATAATGTAACATGAATAACATGTTGTTTTTGCAAAAAATATATTCTCTAATATATTTCACAATTATGTTTAATAAAATATATATTATTAAATATATTTCACAATTGCATTTGATAAATACATATAAAAATGATTCATAATTTATAAATACATTTCTTTAATATGAAAATATCTATTATATTATAAAATTGTGGCAACTTCAAATCTTCTATTGAACATACTCCACAAATAAACAGCTGTAAAATAATTTCCCATCTATTTTTCTCAACTGTCAAACTTATTATCCATTCATTTCGATTCACGCAATTTTATGTCCAATAACTAGCAATTTGTTTACATAAATCTTAAAATTTCTAAATAAAAATTAATAAAAAATGCGTTTAACTTTAATTAACCTCTTTAAAGATACTGTACCCGGTCATATATTCCGTGGCAAGAGACGTTTAGTTAAACCAGTAAGTCGTAAGGCAATGGAAACTTTGCAACGTGAATATGAACGTGAGGAAAAAGTTATGTTACTATTGAGACATCCCTATTTGACAGTGGTATATATTTTTTGAATTGTTATAGAGTGTTCCATAATTTAATGATTTATGTTTCTGATTTACAGGAAGAATCTAGTGGCCATGTTAAAGACTTAAAAAAGTCTGAAGCTAAAATTAAAATGTGGAATGATGCCAAAACTATGAAGAAGTTAAAGCCACATGTAACTTTGGAAGATCGCTTAAATCATTTGAAAGTTAAAGAAGCTTGGGATTAAGGAGAGTTTTGTGTATATATTAATTGTTAGTTTGTTTTATTAAGTTAAAATAAAAAGCGAATAAATATATAATTATTATTTTGAAATATAAACATGATGGGATTTATCTTCAAAATGCCGGAAAATAATAAATTTGGACTCATTGAATGTTAATTTCATCTACATATTTGAAATTGTGTATGTCATCTCTTATAAATTAGATAAGTTTATAACCCAAATGTTTTCGAGGGATTTTTATAGAAATAATACAAAGCAAAAAAACGACAATTTTAAGCTCCCGGTATAGGTTTATAAATTACAAGAGATCTGGGAAAAATAACTCAAAAAATGTTGAATAGGTATCCTCTAAACATATTACAGATTTAAGACAAAATAGAAATATATAGATCGAGTTGCATGAAATTAAGGATTTTTTTAATATTTTGCAGAATTAAAAAATAATTACTAGACCTATCAATTTGTTTCTTTAAGATTTTTTAAATGTTAATTTTTTATAAACAATTTTCCTTATTTAAGAAATTCTGAGGTAGTTAAAGCAAATTTTTACAAAATATTCTAATGTTACGATAAGTTTTTGTTTCCGAAAATTTCTTAAAACCTCGTTTTTAAATAATTTCTTAAAAGTCCGTTTCTTTAAGAAAAGTTTTTTTTTAAAATTTTAATCCTTTCGCACTTTTTTTTTTAAATTTTCTTGGTATATTTCCACCAATTTCCGATTTTTTTTTTAAATATTAATTCTTTAGGATACTTTTTAAATTTGATTTCTTTTTCTTAAAAATATAATAAAACATATTAAGATTTTTTTTTAAATTAAATTCTTTAAGAAATATTTAGAAATATTTAATTTTTACAAAATATTCTAATATTTTAATTATTGTTTGCCACAAATTTTATTTCCATAGAAAATCTTTATTTTTATTTATAACAAATTACTGTTACATTTGTTTCTGTTTCGTGTTATTATTCCACTTAACATAACATAGCATGAAGAAGGAGCATAACAACATCGATTAAAACAATGTTACCAGTTTAACAAAATCTTATAGATAAGTTTAATCTTATTCACATTTTTTTAAACTATTTTAAACCAATTAATAACAATTTAAAGTTTAATTAATATCTTTGCTAGTTTAATTATGTTTCTTTATATATTACAATATTTTTAAATAAAATTTTTTAAATTCTTCGTACAAAATTTAAGCGGTTTTATCGTTTAAATTTCTTAATTTTTTTAACAATTGTTAACACTGACCGTCATCTGCTTAAAATACCGGCATGGATTAGTGAAAAAAGTTTAAAACTTGAAAAAATCCTTTAAAATTAAACAAAATATTAGTGAAAATGTTGAAAATATGTAAAATTACATTATGCAAACTCAATAAAACTCATTTTCATTTGAAGTAAGTGTGTTTTCTAATAGATTTTTAATCGTTTCACACACGTAACACTTCTCTTCATTAAGTTTAGACTACATTCGTCGGCAATAACAACAACACGTTTTTTTGCTGCATCCAAGGCTAATGAAAATACTACAGACACTGGTGCCTCCATTGCCATCGATGATACACTCAAAGATTTTCATAATATTCCAGTAGAACGTATACGTAATTTTAGTATTATAGCACATGTTGATCATGGTAAAAGTACTTTGGCCGATCGTTTGCTGGAATTAACGGGAGCTATATCACGTAACTCTGGCAGCCAGGTATTGGATAGTTTGCAAGTGGAAAAGGAACGTGGTATAACAGTAAAGGCACAGACAGTTTCTATATTTCATACATATAAAAATGTGAAATATTTATTGAATTTAATTGATACTCCCGGTCATGTTGATTTTTCCAATGAAGTTTCAAGGTCATTGGCTGCCTGTGATGGTGTTATATTGTTGGTGGATGCCTGTCATGGTGTACAAGCTCAAACTGTGGCTAATTATCATTTAGCTAAAACGCGTAATTTAGCTGTGGTACCGGTGCTAAATAAGATTGATATAAAACATGCGAATCCTGAGAGAGTTTGTAAAGATTTGAAGAATCTATTTGATATTGATGAGGAAAGGGTGCTTAAGGTAAAGTATTGTACTGTCTATTCATTTGTTTTTAATTTTCTTTAAGGAAATAATTTACTATTCTAAAAGTTTTAATTTTTAGTTAAACAAATTATTTAAATATTTTATATTTTTATTTTTTAACAATTTCTTAAAAATATCTTTTTATTTTTTATTAAAAGAAACTGAACTAAAGTATAACTGATATAGATCAGACCTGGAACTAGAACTGAACTAGAACTGAACTA
>JACGTJ010000013.1:11953-33250 GCA_014858695.1 Chrysomya rufifacies | reverse complement strand
CGCCACTTATGCTAACGCAGCCGCATATCAATCGGCCGTAGCTGCTGGTAGCGGTAGTTATGCAGCTGGAGGTGCAGCCGGTGCTGCTGCAGCTGGTTATGCTGGCTATAGCGGCAGTGACTATGGTCGTACGCCACTACAGACGTATGACTCGTCAAAGACATTTTATCAGCAAGCGGCCTCCAACTACAACACCGCTGCTACGCCTACGGTGAGCAAGACTCATTACTCGGCACCGCCGGTTAAGAATGTTACACCAATCGGTACGAAACCAACGGTTGGCAAAGATAAAAGTGGCGCTGGAGCTAAATTGCCTGGAACCGCTGTGACTACAGCACCTGGTTCCTATTCCAATTATGATGCTGCACTCTATAGTGCGGCTTCCATGTATGTGGCCCAGCAACAACAACCTGGTTCTGGTAATCCAGCCAAATCTAATGGTTCCGCAGGTGCTTCTAGCAATTGGCCGCCATACCGTAAAGGAGGCCCCGGTGGTCCTGGTGGCAAAGCTTCAAGACCAAAACAGGCTCCTAGACCACAGCAGTTGCATTATTGTGAAGTTTGCAAAATATCTTGCGCTGGACCGCAAACATATCGAGAACATTTAGAGGGTCAGAAGCATAAGAAGCGTGAGGCTTCCCTAAAAATGCAAGCTAGTGCCCAAACTACATCACAAAATCGTGGTAACAACTATCATTGTGAATTATGCGATGTAACTTGTACCGGTACTGATGCCTATGCTGCTCATGTTCGTGGTGCCAAGCATCAAAAAGTCGTTAAGTTACACCAAAAATTGGGTAAACCCATTCCATCAGAAGAGCCCAAAAAGTTATCTAAAATTAATTTTGTCCCCGCTGGAGGTTCTGCAACTGGCACAGATGGTAAACCAGCTGAAGGTGATGGAGAAAATGCCGGTGAAAATGAAAAAATGGATGGTAAATTTTGTGTTGATGTTTCTTTGTTTGATGTAATATTACTAAACCCATTTTTATAGAGAATGCCGATGATGCTAGTAATCATGAAAACACTGACAATATTAAACCAGTTGGTGGAGAATTTATTGAAGAGGTTAAAGATGAGGAAGGAAAGATTTTAAGTTTCAATTGCAAGTTGTGCGATTGTAAATTTAATGATCCCAATGCTAAGGAGATGCACATGAAAGGACGGCGTCATCGTTTACAATACAAACGTAAAGTTCAACCAGATTTAGTGGTTGACTTTAAGCCAACACCACGACAACGTCGCTTGGCGGAAGCTCGTGCACAACGTGCCCTAATGAATTCTCATCGGGGACAGAATTCTAACTTTGGAGACAAACAGGCATATTGGGGTGATGAACAACGTCGTCGTGCTCAATTCGATGATGAATATGACTACAATAATTGGTTAGCTCGCAGTTTTGGAGGTAGGTATTTTAATATATATTACTTTAGAATAAAAATTCATTTATTTTGATGCAAAAATATTAATTTCTTACCATGTCATAAAAGAAATAAGAAAAAGTAGCAAAAAAAAATAATCCAGTTTAAAAAGAGGATATATGTGTATTAAAGTTTCGTAGAGCAAACCATTGCCAGATTATTAAACATTGTATTTACTATACAAAAAATTTCACTTTTTAGGTTACATTTTCAGCATTTTATTATCTCAATTTTTCTAGTTTCAAATCAAAATTAAAAAACCATTCTTGAAAATAGTACTACTTACTCTTTTCTAACACAAAATCTTAAATAGTTCTGATATAATTAGTTGACTTAATTAATTCTTTGAATTTATAACTTTAATAGGGAATCAACGTGGATTTGGTGGTCGAATGGGAAATGGTCCTCCACCATTCTTTGGCATGATACCCGGCGGAGCTAGTATTCGTCGTCCTGAAAGTAATGACGATCGACACGCCATTGCTCGCCATGCTCAAATTTATCCCAAAGAAGAAGAACTACAGCTTATTCAACGTATTGTTTCACACACAGAACGTGCTCTAAAGTACGTTTCCGATAGCCTTGCTGAAAATCCGAACGATAGTGGACCCTCATCTGCCAAAAAGGAGAAAAACGATGGTAGTGCTGTCAAAGATGGACGTGACAATCAAATGTTGTCATTCCAAAAAGAGGCTGATTCTGGAAATGTTCGTATTCTAAAGGGTGTTATGCGTGTTGGTTTCTTAGCCAAGGGCTTACTTTTGCAAGGTGATAATGCTGTTGAATTAGTTGTACTTTGTTCAGAGAAACCAACAGTTGGACTTTTGAAGGGAGTAGCTGCTGAATTACCAGAAAAATTGAAAGAGGTTGCAGGTAAATTAAAAATAATACTAATCCAGTTTTCAATAATGTCTCTTAAAGAAATTTATCCTAATTTTCAATATGCTTGATGATATAAAACAATTCTAAATGAAAAGACCCAAATTGCATCATTCTAAATTTGCTAAAGAATGAATGCTTCATGATGGTCTTTTTTCTAGGCAACTTTTTCCAAAGAAATAGCTTGACGTGCATGAAATTAAATTGTATTAATTTTACTTGCGCATGCATTCATTTCAATAGTGTGTGTTATACTATTTGAAATGTTATGTATGATCTTGTTTGTTTATTCATTTGTTAATAATTATTATTTTATTCAAAACGTAAAACAAAAATAATATCAATATTATAAGAAGGCATTTTTCTTATAACATTTTCATAGAACAGCGAGTGAGCGATCTTAGAATAAAAATTTTGGATGGCAATTTGTATGGAAAAAGTAGTGTAAAGAAATAAGTGAAAATAATGTGGTGGCATTAACAAATAGAAATGAAATTTAATTAAAAAATAAAACGATGTTAAAATGCAACGACAAAGTAAACAAACAAAAATTTTGTATTTGGTGTTTTCAGCTCTTTTTTCACAGGATGATTTCATACTGGCCATGTTGAGATTGCTTCTAAACAACCCACCCAACCAACCACATCTACTACTACTACTGCTATATGTAATCGGTTTAAAAACACTGTCTCCTCCCATGTACATTCTCTATAATGGACTTTTTACTGGATGAAGGACTTTTAATGGTAACACAAGTACTCTTCTTCGTGTCTCACTAGTCCGTGGACCGTGATAAGAAATAAAAACTATCACAAAGGAATATATTTATACAAAGTTTGGGGGTCTAAATCACTCTATTCTCTCTTAGAATATATAGTACATATGTAAATAATACTCTGGAATCTTCCGAAACCACCGTTTTAAACAAAATAATTTAATTTGACCAATTCGTTTGACTATCGTGTTCACTACTTCGTTTATTTTTTCCATTGCGTGTTTATATAAAAGAAAACCCAAAACAAAAAAAGTCGTTAATCCGAAAATAAAACATACAAACAAAAAACTTTGTGTAAATAAAGTCCTTTGAATATTGATCGATTGATTGATAAATTAATCATCAATTCTTTTTATCGATCACACAAATCAAGCATTGGTTTTCAAAATTATTTCCATATTAGTTTTCTGCTGTCCATATTTTTGTTGTTGTTGTTGTGCGCTCATGTTTTGAGTCAATTCCAAATTGCTTTATATTTGTGTGATTCATAACTTAAGAAATAATAACATGTAACAATATAATGTTCTTTTTTTCCATTATATTGTTTCCTTCATTTCTGAAGAAAATCGTATATAAAGAAAATTGAGACCGAAATTATATAATGGCATTCCGATAACAAGGCACACAAAAACTATATACTCACTTTTTTATTAATTACACAATTTATTTCATATTAAAACGGTTGTTATTATTGTATCTTTGTCGTTTTTAAATTCATGGAGTTTTGCAAATTGTGTTGCCAAAATGACATAAACAATTTCGGTCAATGTTTTTTCATAATAAACTTAGATGTACATACATACCTATAAAAATAGATACATATGTATATAGAAGAATAATGTAAATAGAGTTGCAAAAAAGGGGACATTAAACAAAAAATTTTAAATAAAAAAAAAATTGAACTTTCTTGTATAATATCGTATTGATAATATTAAGCTTTTAATATATTTCTTGTAAATTCCATAGATAAAAAATGGTTTTCTTGTATAATCAGAAATACAAGATAATATAAAATTTCTATTTTTTTACATAAACCAGAACAAAACATTTCGGATAAAATTGGTTAACAAATGATATAACTTTTTACTTTCTTGACCAATAATTTTAATAATTCCACAATCCGTATCTCCATAATCCGGATATGATTTTTAATTCAATTTAATACAGTTCCAACAGTTATAAGAATCTATCAAAATAAAGGATGCCAAAAAAGGATATCACAAATTCAAAAAAATCCCGGAATTTTCAGGATTTATAAATCTCGTTTTAATTTTGAATCCCGGGCTTCATTAATCCCAATTTTCATTTTTTTAAGTATTTCAAATATTTGCGTATTCCAATATTAAATGTATACTATTGTGAAATATTTAGGCAAAAATTGCCATAATGTCTTCTTCTTGATTTTTTTAAGTTTAGTTTTATAAGACGGAAATACAATTTTTTTCAAAAATTAAAGATTTAATCTATTTAAATGAATGAACAATCTTAATGTTTTCTGAAGATGAAAAAGAGAAATTCATAAAAAAAAAAAAAATTAAATTTTATTATTTGTAAGTGAGACATAAAATTACACACTGTGAAGTATGATCAAGTATGGTTTAATTAAGAAATGTATATAAAAACTGTTTAGTTGACGCCTAAAGACCTAAGCATATAGATTATTGAAATGAATTGAAGTTCTATCTTTTATAAAACGAAATTAATTAGGAAAAAAATCTATTTAAATTTATTCCTCACTTGAAAATTAATTGCAGCTATAAAATATGTTATAAATTTTTCTTTATTTTATATTTTTCTTATAATTTTTTCATACACATATTCCGGCATAATAATTCCGATTGGCATTTCTAATCGATATTTTACCATTAAATTGTTGTTGCTGTTGTCCGCAAAATTAAATGCAGAAAATCAATAAACGAATAAAAATGCTAATTAAAAATCATACTTCTAAAAAATTTGACTACAAAACTGTTTCCACTAAAAAAATAGTCTATATACTCGTGAAACTACAGAAACGCATATTTTTAAGGAATATCTTTTAACATTCTGTACGAAATATTTATTTAAATTTTTAACACAAACACATAGACATACTGTGTGTTTGTTTTAAAAATGTTGCGGCAATTATTTTTATGCAAATACTCAATCAGTTCAGTTAATAGTACAAAGTTAATTAAAACTGTCTTAGTATGTAAATTTTGACAAATAACGGAGAACAGAATTTTCTCTCAGAATTGGTTATGTTCGTTCATTAGCCCATTACGATATTCGTTTTGTTCTGCTATTTTTGGCACACTGATTAATTTTTAGCTAAAAAATACAGATGAAAGTGGAAAAACCTTTAAAAAAATATCTTTCGAGATAGTTCTTTTTTTTGCAAAGAAACGTCAAAAGTCAAAATCTAAAAACTCAGAAAAAAATTACCAAATTTTATCCACTTGTAGGTACATACCACTTGTAGGGATATACCAAAAACCCACTATTTCTCCATAACAAAGAACACTTATCTTATTTATAAAAACATTTAGATGTTTCTTTGGTCCATTTACTTCCTTTGCGAACAAATTCAATGCCTTCTGTCAAAAATGTATGCTTAAGAGGATTTGAACATTTTAAATGAAATCTCAGTTATTTTTTCAACTATAAAATTGAATGTTTGCTCCTAAAAAGTCATCAGATTTTTAACAGAACAAGATTTATAAAAATATTTTTAACAAATCTTTTCATAGTTAATAAATGGATACTAATTATTTTTCTAACAATTTTAATGAGAAAAAAGTACGTTTTGTTCTGTTTTGTTCTGTTCAAAAAAGTACAAGACATTTATGTATTCGAAAAATTTTGGATAAATTTGAAGTACTGACTATTATTCGAAAAATCTAGTAACAGCCAAAAATTATATTACATAAATCTTTTTTGAAAAAGTCTTTATATTCTCATGAAGCTACACGTATTTTGGGAAATCTTGTGAAATAAATCTCTTAACTAGTTGGACCATATTTTTGATTTATTTATTAATTCATAGAACTACACAAAGGCCAATTAATAAATATTAATTTTTCATAACCTCTTAAAATCTGAAATCTGGATTTAAATGACCATCAAAATTATACTTTAATTTTGTTGTAAGGAACATTAATACTTTTTATTTTAGTACGTATATTAGTTTTTAAACAATAGGATTTCTATACATTTTTTGGAAATATTTTGTTTTTTTATTTTTAATCTTTTTATTATTTTTGCAACTCTTTTTACGAATATTGATTTAATAATATTAAATTTAATGCAATAATTCAATTATTGAGTTAAAAGTAACGAAAAAATATGAAATTTAAAATACATTTTATCTGTATTATGTTTAACTAAAAATTAGTTTCAGTACAACGTGAATATTTTACAATATAAATTTCTAATTTTATCAGTTGCTTTTTACCATGTTTTTAGTTATTTGCTTAGAAGAACAGTTAACGTTTTTCGTATCCATATTAAGAAGTTTCTTGTATTAAGCACTTATCGTATAATATTATTCTTAAAAAAGAAAAAACTCAAAAAATATATATTTACGATTTTAAATTATACGACAATTGCTTTTAATTGAACCTCCTAAAAAAAATAACTTTAACTTGATTTGGATACGAAATGACTTATTTATAATTAAGTTATATAGCTAGATAGTTGTGTGATATTCAAACATTAACATTAATAAATATTTGTATTATTTGAAAAACGTTTATATGCATATTTTCCGCTTTATTCGAATTGTAGGTGAAAATCCAGTTGATTACAAAGTTGAAGTATTAGTTGAAGAATCAGCAGTATTGGTTCAAGATGAGGCTGTATCCGTTAAAATATCATTGACTTCTCCATTGCTGCGAGAATCTCCAGATGGAGCAAAAGTAGAGAATACTACAAACAACGAAACTGGAGATTCTGCTTTATTACCTCGGGAACCATGTCTTAAGGTAAGTTACAGCATATTTGTTTAAAAATAATAAATAAATTAAAATACATTTTCAATATGTTTGTGCAGGCATTAGCTGAACTTCGACATGCCAAATGGTTCCAGGCTAGAGCAACAGGTTTGCAATCTTGTGTAATGGTTATACGCATATTACGTGATCTCTGTCAACGCATACAATCATGGCAAGCTTTACCACAATGGTCGATGGAATTGTTAGTTGAGAAGGTAATTTCTTCGGCTGGCTTCCCTATTTCTCCAGGCGACTGTTTAAGACGCATAATGGAGGCATTAGCATCAGGTTTTCTAATTAACGGTCCAGGTCTATTGGATCCTTGTGAAAAGGAGCCACAAGATGCTTTACAAGATCTATCGAAACAACAACGTGAAGATTTAACTGTATCAGCGCAACTTTTCTTGCGTTACATGGCTTTCAGACAAATTTACAAAGTTCTTGGCATGGATCAATTACCAGCACCAAAATTTCCTTCACGTCCATGGCGTATAAATCGCAAACGTCGTCGTTCCCAGGGCAAGGACAATACAGATGGCGGCGATGGTGGCAATAATGCCGATGCTGAGGAATGTGCTTCAGATGAAAAGATTCCTAAAAAAGATGGCAATGATGCTGCTGCCTAAATATTTAAATATATTATATAATATTAATAATATAAAAAAATAATTATAGTAATTTATTAATAATGTACGTCGTTGTATTGAAAGGTTTCCTAAGGAAAAGGAAATAAAAGATGAGACATTTAGAGTAGAGATGATCGGAGCAGATGATATGTATGTTAACATTTTTTTGTATCCGCGCGATTATTGCGGGACAATTAGTTTTTAGTTTTAGTTCTGAACCATCAGTAATAATGAAGTTTTCCTTTTTTTTAAATTTTGTTCTCAGTAGATGATCCACATTCAAAATATATATAAAAAAAAATTCCACTTCATTTCATGTACTTAGAAGTACATGTTTTGATTATTATAATAAAATATTAAAAATATTATAAATTTATGGAAACTTAATTTATGTAGTATGTTGAAACTGAAGACAACAACAACAACAGCAAAACAATATTAACTTTACAATATAATATAATCTCTTGAATTTTAAATAAAACAAATACAATTAAAATCATTTCTACTCATAGTTTTATTTTTTACCATCGTTGCTCTATCCAAGAAGAAAAGGCCATTTAGGTCCTTGCACAAAATCTTTCAAAGAGGGCCCCATTTAAAGTTATTCGATACTATAGCAATTCCAGAAAGGATTTGTCTACAACTCTCATTAAGATTTTACATAGTGCATAAATTGCATTTCGGCATTTAAGGAGTTTGAAACAAAATTGAGGAGCAAAGTTCAACTGAATATTTTAGTATCAACTAACAAAATCTTTCAAATTCTTAAACACCTAACAGATGCAGAATATGATGTGAGAAATGTAGTCGAGTGCTAATACGTAGCTTTAAAATTTTGATTCTTTGAAAACTGATTTTTTTAAGAAAAAACACTGGATAAACAATTGAAAAAAAGATAGAATTTTGTTTGTTTTACAAGATATTTATTAAGTTAGTTTCTATGGTGCTGCAGTATCTATATCTGAAATATTCTTACAAATAATTATCCCATTTTGATTTCTTAGGTTGGTTAGATATTTTTGTAATTTCGTTATCATCCTTTTGCATGGATTTTTTAACAGTGGACCATTTTTTGGTTTGAGAGAAATTAAATAACGTAGGATGTTCTTTTTCATCGGGAGTATTGTCGATTATTTTCTTGGTATCATTATTAACGTTTTCAAAAAAATTGTTTTTACCATCATTTAATAGCTCTAGAACACTACTAATTTCATTTTGATCTTCTTCAAATTTAGCCCACTTGGATTTTTTACAAGTATCTCTTTTAAATTCAAATTGTTGAACATTTCCTATCTCTAAGGAGTTTTTGTTTCCATTTTTATTAAATTCATTTTGTTCTTGTTTAATTTTCATTTTTGAAGAATTTATGCTAGTTACTTCGGAACTTTTTTCAATATAATTGTTTACATTAACACATGTTATTTCTGCGATTTCATCCTTAGTGTCTTCCAAAAATTCACTTTCATCAGCATTTAGTAGATCTAGAAAATTATGAACTGTTTCATTTTGCTTTTGCCCCTTGGACAAATTTAGTTCTTGCACCTTGATACGACATTCTGCTCCACTGCCACGAAAATATTCCTTACGAAATGTTTGTTTAATATTACATACGCGACATTTCCATTTTGTAGATTTCTTAACAATATCCACCTTTAAAGTAAATAAATGGTTAGTATTTAACTAAAAATTTTATTGAGTTTTTGCGTTTACTTGGAATATTTTACATTGAAAACATTGTAAAACACGAATTTCTTGAGGCATTGTTTTTAACAAAGTAATGATAACCCACTCCAGATTTTAAATTGTTTAAATGTTATTTGGTGTTCTCTGCAAAGTAAGCTTATTAAATTAACTTTCCACGGATGAGAAATGATCTTTCAATAATCAAATGTTTGAAAAACTGCACTTACAGAGAAAATAAAAAAAGATGTTTGAAAGTAGAAAATACTTTGTTTATCCATTCGGGTTTTTGAAAAAAATATTTTTGAATAAATTTAAACGAAATATATTATTTCTCATTTTTAAACATTTTTGGTGCAATTTTTAGCCGCGTTTTTGCGGCGACAATAATGACACTGTTGCCAGATGATTTTTGTAAGAAATCGTCAAATTTGGAGAAAAGTTCTTGGATTATAATTGTAAAAAAATCATTGTCATATTCTCAACTAATTTATATTAATTTTTTACATTTTTATGAATTTTGCCAAATTCTATTTTAATAAATATCTTAATGATTTTTCCTTTAGATTTATAAAAATCGTGCATTTTAATAGATCTGCAATATTCTTTAATATATATAGAGGCGAAATAATAAAATCATCAAAGATAAATTCTGTCATATGATATTCCATTTCACAAGTTTAAAAATCGTTGAATCTGTCAGCAGTGATTGTAGCAACAGTCAAATACAGTACAGTGTAAGTATTTTGATTGCTATTTTTTTGGAAATTTGTCTTTTATTCACGAATTAAACGTAAAATATTAGCTTTATTACAATTAATCTAATGTACATTAAAAAGTAATTATGTTGAGAATGAAAATCCCAAAAAAAGAAAATCAGAAATATTATTTTTTCATTCCTATTATAAGACTTTTTATCATTACCTCCACTTCAAAAAAATATTTTGCCTATTTTAAGATTTTTACGAAATTTCGTTAATTACTGACTTTTTTGGTTATTTTTTGTTAAAGTAACAATTGGTAGACCGAAAAAATAACATAAAATATTATTAATTTTTAATTTTGTTATATTGTGTTGTGATTTTTTATTATTGGAAATGCTAAAGAAAATGAGTTAAGTAAATCTAAAGAAAATTTTTAGTTAATCAGCATAATGTATGCGAATCAGTTAAATACATTAGGAATATGATTAAAACATGTAGTTGAATTATAGAAAAATTTAATGAAACGACTAAAAATGCCTAGAATCACCGAAAATAGTAGTTAATTTCCATATATAAGGGTAAACAACCCCTGAAAAAAATCTACATCTATCGGCGCTAAATGTTTACGAAAAATTAATTATCAATAGAAGTATGTAACGCAACAATCCGTAACATACTCAAAACCAATGATGTCCATTGTCCCATTACTAGGAAGAAAACGCTTATTTATAATGTCAACTGGCAATTTATATAGATCATGCTGATCTTTATAAATAAATTTATCTAAATCTTTTAAGTTTTAGAAATATGTAATATTCAGTGACGAACTTGACTTCAACATTTTTTAGCCCTTGGGACGATATATAGTGTCTAAATAAGCCCAATAAAGTCAACTTCAAAAACATAAAATATAGATTAAAACAGCACGATGCTTCAGTATAGGTTTGTGCCTGTATGCCAATACTTTGAGAGAAAAAAACTTGTTTTTATTGAAGGTTTAACGGATAGTGCTGAAAAATGGGATTTTAAAGAAACGATTTTTCCCAATGAGGTTATGATCGGACGCATAGAGTTTTAAATGTCAGGATTTCCATCGGTTATCATAATTAATTTTAAATTTATCAAATATAAGTATTAATTATCAAAAGCAAATTATTTATTTGAAGTGCAAAATAAGTATTAAGTTTATGAAGTCTTAGATATATCTGCAACTATTACTGCAATCTTAATCTTAAAAGCGTTATTAATTTATAAGATATATGTATATTTGTATATTTAATAAAAAATTATATATTTCTTTATAATCCGCTATTAATTGTGCTTTCTTTTCGTAATTTGAAATTTTTTTCTATAGTAAAATACTTAATTGGTTCACTGTAAATAGACGGTCGTACTACAAACAACTGCTTCTCGTATGGATCGTGTCGTATCGACATTCGGACTACCAGCCTCCGAAAACTGTCGATGTTGCCAACTAGTGTATGAATTAAGTATAAGTTATGTTGCAATACTTTTGTACTAAAAATCTTCAATATATGTTGCCATTCTAAAAAAATAATATTCGATGTTGCCATATCAAATACGTAAAAATACTAACAAATTATCAACTCCGTTTCAGCTGTTCTTATTTTTATTATTCTTATTTCACCAATGACATTTCTGTCATTCTAGCATTTCTCGTTGTTCTATTCTAATTTGTGTGGTGCAAAATTCTTAAAGAAAAGAAATATACATATATACATTTTTTTAATAAAACTGTATCGAAACAGTCAAATAATAATACTGGTTATTGTTATAATATTGTTAATAAGTTTTCAACTAAATCCTATTTTATTCTTTAAATATAAAGAATACAAAAGTGTTTTAAGTTATTTTTTCATCTGGTCTTGTGACGGCGTCTACGTTGACGTTGGTGATACGGTAATAGCGGCTGTGAACGAGCCGCAAAGACATAGCAAAACTGGAGGTGGATCAGCAAAATCAATCGTCTTTTCGAAAATTATCAAATATCACAAATCTATCAATTGCAGATGAAGAATTTATTTACAATGTTAACTGTGATATTGAACATTTTCTAAAGCAGCGTCACAATAACGGGTAAGATACACATACACACAGACACTCACGTATATTAAAAATATCTACACATGAATTAAATTCCATTCTCTGGCAAAAGAACATTAATTAACATGTGTATTATGTATGTACGTATGTATATAGAAGATACATGTATATAAAATGCGTTTATATGTATTTATAAGTATGAACATATGTATATATGCATGTGTATACATATGTACATATCTTATCGGTTTTGTTATTTTTTCTCTATTGTGGTTCTAATAAGTTTGGCGAATCTATTTTGTCTAATTGTATTATTTTTTTTTGTTTTTATAAAATAATTGAATTTTTTTCTTATAAGAACAAAATTGGAATTTTAAATATGTAGATTTATGTTAAGTACAACTATTAAATTCCAAAAAGAAGATTGTTCTCAATTAAATTTTTAATAATGAATTAAGTTTTTAAATCAAATTGTGTATAATTCTTTCATATATGTTATTAGTACTCAATTTTAAATAGTATAAATTTATTATTACAATTTTAATTTCATTGTTATTGTTACATTAAAAAATTTTGTAAATACTGAGATAGAGACTTTAAAAGGATTATATATTTACATCCGCGTAAAATAATATTGAGGCTTTTTTTAACTTATCTGGAATAAATATTCTATTTTTATTAGTAATAATTAATTTAATTAAGAATGATCACACTGGTTTTTTATATGAAAGATTTGTTTTCATTGCTTCTTGATTTTTCTATTTGTTGAATATGTCAGTTAATTTCAGTTGTCTATAATTCTATCATCAAAAAAATGATGGGGTATATTGGGTTTGTCATTACGTTTGTAACGTGTTAAAATATTCAATCTAAAACCCCAACATGTATATACATATATATTCTGGGTCTTGGTAAGATTCTAGTCTAGTCGATTTAGCGATGTTCGTCTGTTGAAAGCACGATAGAGACCGCACCGGATGAGCTAGGAAGACGAAATTTGGCACTTATATAAGGTTTGTTTGGTATTGAAAATGGGCATAATTGGATTATAAATAAGCAACAAAAACCCATAACAATCCACCATTTTGAAGCATTTTAGCACATATTATGTTATAAATATACTACAATAATGAAACTTGAGGTGTATCATTAGATAGTAGAGTAAAAGTTGCAAACCTAAAAATGGGCGTGTAACGCCTACTTTTCCGCCTACCTCCCATATAAGCCAATCTTGAAAAATATGGAATTTCTTTGTTACATCATAACATGAATACCACATTTGTATGTACAAATGGATAAATGGCCGTGGCCCGCCCACATTATGCCACTTTACCATTTATTTTATTTAACCTCTTTTGATGGTGGGTATCAAAGATTCGACCAAGTCGAATATAATTTTACATGTTTTTTTTTTTTGGGAAAATGTTAATTTCGAAAATTTAAATTTAAATAATAATTATAATAACGAAATATTAAAAGTTATATCGTTTAAATATTGTAAAAATTTCTGCAGATGCCGATGAACTATGAAATGTTCACGTACACATCCATAGGTATAAAAATAGCACCAAGAATAAGAAAGTTGAAATGTGTGCGTTAACTAGAAAAATTTTTAATTTATAATAATAACTTAAAAAAGAATAGTTACAAAAAATTCTTATATCATTGTTAAAAAAAATAATAATTATTTGATTTTATTCGGTATGTCAACATTTCGAAAAAAACCTACAGAGTTAAATATGAAATAACGAGTTTAAAAAAATTATCGCTCTATAAATATATAGTTTTTATAAGGTATCTCTGTACTTTTTTTTATTAATATTATCCTATTACGTGTAGTATGTAATAATGCGATATTACTTCATGAGAATGCAACTAAAAACACATTGACGATGGCTTTCATAAGATATTTTTTTCTCCAAAATTTGTATCTTTGGGTTGTTTTTGTAAATGATGATTTTTACATAAGGACTTATATACAAATATATAGTATAGATTTTTGAAAATAAGAAACGTACTCAATTTTCAACTTCTATATAAACTCAATTTTCAAATAAGATGATCCTAATTAAAAAATATATACAACTAAAAAAATCATCTTTTCATGCTGAAGTACGTGTTTTTATTTAAAAAAATTCATATTTAAATTCAAAATTTTATTTGAATTATATAAAAAAAGTTATATTAAAAAATAGCTCATTATCAGTTTAATATTTACATTTATTTATTTATTAATTAATTAATTAATTTATTTATTTATTTATTTATTTAATTTTCTAAGTGAATTTTTTGTCAATTGGGCCGATTTTTTGCATTTTTTAATGGCTACCAAGATTGTAGCATAGCGTACACGGAATTTTGGATGAGTTTTGTCAGTATGTATAATATGCATAGATAAGGCTATAAACCAATAATTAACCCTGTTAAAAATATTATGAAAATACAAATGAAATTTTATACAACTTTTTGACTAATTAAAATATCAAAAATGTTTAAAAATTTCACTTTTAATGTGATGGGTAAGCATTTTCAACATTTTTAATGGTCTTTATTTAAAAATGATTAAAGGTTTGACATAATTATTATTAGTAGTTTAATAAAATATATATTTTTTTTGCTGAAATTTTCCGATTTCAATTCTTATATTCCGATTTCAATTCTTATATTCTGTTATGAAAACATAAGATTTTTATTCGCACTATGAAATTTCCAATTGCTTGCAAATGGAGCGTATCTAACAAAAAATGTTTTGCTAACTAAATTTTAATTATATTTCTGCATACAATTTGAGTTATTAGATATTGAGATGAGGTCTCTTACTCCCAGCAAAAATTATATTTAAAAAGGTTAATAAACGTATGAGTGTCAGCATTTGAAAAAATTCGGGTTAGTCAGTTCCGTTCTTTGCCCCAAATGTCTTTCGGATTACATTATATTTATCTTCACTAAATAAAAAAATATTAGATGTAACATTTAGAAATTGTGTTAGATGTAACAGTATTATTAAGAATTTAATACGGTATCTAGATCATATTTTAGAAATTGGGTTCACCAGATTAAGAAAACGAAGAAAAAAAGCATGGTAAAAAGTTACCAAAACTTCTCCTTGACTAAAAGAGATGTCAATCATGTTTTTGTTCAATATCGTAAGGGTTATCCTCTAGAAAACCTGTTTACAAACAAATAAATTGAAATTATTTTGACGATTTTTTTAAATTTTATTGAAAAGTAATCCATTGATTCGAAAGAGACAAAATTATTAAAAAAAGAAAACAATATATGTAGAAGATTCCGTATATATTACTCTTTTTACTTCAAAAAAGTATTTTTAGTATAATTAGTAGTATAATAAATGTATTTAATTTTATGAATAAAATTTTAATTAAATACTTGAAATTAATTGACGATATAAAGTAATAACTTAAACGTAATACTAATTGTGCTTAAAATGCATTTTAGTGTTTTCAGTTTTAACCTGCAATTGATTCAACTAGATAATGTAGCCCAGTTGCTATTTTAAGATCGCATATTTTTGCTTCGTAACATACTTGTTTTCCTTTTTTGTCTATTTTGTTATTTTCTTTTATAGCTGCATAAGTTATGATACAACTTAGCAACATTATTTCTGTTTCTCTAGCTTTCTGTGCAACTACTACATGTTTTGTATTGAATTATTGAAATAAAAAGAAAAAAAACTATTACATTACGTTCAACATTAGATTTGGTTTTCCGCGTTATTTAAAGTGGTATTTATATATTTTTCTGTTTACATTACTATCAGCACAAGTTGTTGTTATTGTAAGGCATGTTGCATGTAATAACTTACTTGTACCAAGTTCCAAATAATACATAGAAGAAACCTGTTTTTGTTTTGCTTATTAGTTCTCCAAAAAATAAATAAAAAAGACTGACTGCATACTTGCCTTGCTAACACGGTTACAACGACAAACCTCATTTATTTTATATTTTTTTTTTAATTCATTTTTGTTTTGGTCGGTTGAATTTGTTGGTCTTATACGTTTGCCACAAATTCGCAAATGAAATATAGTTGTAAGCTAAGTTTTCTTAAAACGCTATTTACCACTTTTTATATACAATCAACATATAACTAAAAGCAATACAAATTAACACAGTAAATATTTTCAATACCCGTTTAGCGTTTATCCATCAACCACTTCACAGACGGACAGAATTGAAATATTTTGCACAAGAAATAAAAAATCAAACTTTTCAATCAGACTTACAAATTTTTGTCTAAATATTGTTCAAAACATATGAAGTTTTGTTTTGAATTCAATTTTAAGACCAACAGGTTCAAAGAATGATTCTAGGAATAAAAATCATTTAAATTTGAAAAACCTTGAAAACTAAGAAGTTGTAGATATACGAATGACAAATAATATTTTTTTTCTTATGCCCTTTGCACACTTTATGGCGTAAGAATCATTATTTTTTATTAAAAAAATATATAATTGAAGAATAGATATTAGATCAATTAATTATAAAGCGATAACAATATAATGTTTGGAACCATCAATAAAAATTTTAACCCACTCAAATGTACAGATTATTCGATATAATGTCCTTGAACTGTTAAATTGTGTTTCGATGAGTGAGGAAATTTTGTAAATATTGTATTCGAAAACAGCGACCATGAAAATAAAAAATAAAATACTGAGGTTTTTATTTATTTCTTTATTTTTTTGCTATATTTTTGAGAAGGATATATGACATAGATTATCAAACGATCATAGAAATTGCAAATTTCGGAGATAACCCAAGTAGAATTTACATAATCTTTTCAATTAATCACAATTATTTCATCTTAGACCTTCATATACTTATATTGTCAGGTAGTAAATTTTTATAGGATAAGGGTTAAATAGGACCTAGTATAATATCCCTACAATACATAAGTAAAATTTTTTTTAGCATTGATAAAGTAATTTTTGCTTAACAATGAAGCTTTGTTTAGATTAAGATGGAACAGAGTGATGTAATCTTTTTCAAGAAACCTCTTACTTGGAGTCAGATTACGATGCAATGTGATTTATTCAATTAGTCACTATAATGAGAGGTAAGAAATTTATGTATTGAAGAAGGAAAAAAGTTTGCAAAAAACAGTATTTGTTGCGTACCAGCTTGTCCTCTTCAATCCAGTTAAACATTATCCTATAATTACACGACGAACAAGCTTAGATTTTCTTTATCTATTTTAAGAAGTACATAATTCTATGCTTGCCATTCTGTAGCCAGATTTATTCCTAAATTTTAATTTCTGTAAAGAACAATGCTAGAGTTTCCGCAAGGAAGAATACTAGAAAAGTTCATTAGCTGTACACTGTCCTGGTACCTATTCCAGCTCTTAAACTGTCCTTGATTACTACCGATTAAAACTTTAGACCCCAATATACACAAAACTTAATCACTTTAGATTGGTAAAATTTCTAACTTAAAATACTGTTTGTCTCTAATGTTGGAAAATTTTGCGTAAAGCAAACAGCTAAACAAAAGTTTTATTTTGCTCCACTGTAGATTTTAAGATATTATTTGCCTTTTAGTTCATTAAACATTCCACAATTCGAATTAATGGAAAATGAATAAATAAATTGTAAAATTTTGATTTTCATACAAATTTATATTATTAGAGAGATAATATTTAATATGCCCCCTTTTTCTAGCTTAACATTTAGGTCACTATAATCTGGCTAACATAAAAATATTTATACAATAGAGGCTTAAGTGTAAATACCGTGAGTTTCGTATCAAACTGTGCTAATTTTTTTATTTTATTTTTTGTTTGTTTTTGTTGCTTCCAACTTTAATATTATTTTATATATTTTCTTTCTTCTTTAAATTCGTATTTTTTTGCTTTGTCTTCAAAATATTGTGCAATATTTGATTATTACCTCAATTCCAGGTTTAGCATTTGGTTTATTTCTTTGTTTTAAAATCAAATGCTAAGATATGAGTTTTGTTCTCATATGAATAAAGAAAAATAGATTAATGCGTTAAATATTCATATGTTTTTATACTTTCATAAATATTTATAAAGGCAAACACATATGTATAATAATTAATGTATGAATTGGGAATTTTTTTTATAAATTTCAACACTTGTTTTATTTGTTTATTTTATTTAATGATATATATAAATTTTTTTCAATTTTTCAGTGTTTTACTTTTTCCTCCTGTTAATAATTTTCGCCGATTTTTAATACATCAAACATGTGAAAATTTTCGCAATAAATATGATCTTTTCACATTTTCTGTCGGACAGGGACCTTTAAGACGTACTGTAATTTGTTTTAAAAATCAACTTTTGGATCCACACAAATACACTGATACAGCAGCAGCTGCCAATTTTGAAACGTAAGTTCTTTAACTTTTTTCTTTTTCTTTTTGTTGTTTTTTTTTAATGATTTAATTAACATACAATTTAAATCGCTTTAAATAAAACTAATAATAAATAAATTGTTTGAATTTTTAATTAATAACATTTTTAGACGTCATAAACATACAACACCAACACCTGTTAAAAGTTGGCGTAGTGATAATCGAAGAATTGAAACAACAAACTATTCGAATAATATTACTGGAACAACGATAAATAAACGAGATCGAAAAATGGGCGTGGAGCGGAATGTAATTGATAATAAAAGTAAGTCGGCTATACTTTTTTTTTTTTTTTTAAATTTAAAACTTTAAAATGCTGTCTTTAAAAATTTTAAATATTAATATAACTCTTAGGTTAGATTAGATTACCTGTACCACAGACCGTATTGTGAAATAGACTACCTAGACATTTAACACCAAGGCTATAGAGTCTAGGATAACGGAAAATGAAATAATCGACAGTTTCCATTTCGTCTTCTTCATACATAGCCTACAGAAGAATTTCTCTTTTCCATACAAATACCTGTCAATATGTCCTAATTATCCTCTTCCTTTATCCAAATTAAATTTCTTTACAGTTATTAGATTTTAATGAATAATATATAATTGTTTTTGTATCGAAATTGTTCTTAAATTTTGAAAATTAAGCGAAAAAGTACTATGTATCAATATGGATACAATATAGAGAGAGGTTTTAATGCGGATTGTCATCATAAATGTAAACTTTATTCACAAATAATGAGTTTGTCCTGTTGTGTCTTCAAAACTTCTGGGAATATTAGTATCATCTAAGCATAACTTAAATGTAGATTACAATGCTCTCAATATATATAATCTAATATTCTGTACAACCTAGAAAATTTTCAACAAATGATCTCTAAAAAGCAGATTCTTCAATTTGATATATTAATTTGTCTGACCGGGACTTTTTGAACAACAAATTCTGCGTGCAAAGGAAATATACAATTTCATTTTTTATGCATTTTAAACCTTTATTGTATGTAGTGTTTATTTTAGAAATAAAATCCTCTTTTGGCAACTTCTTTTGAAAGGAAAAACCCTTTTTGTGCTTCCTTTTAAAAATTTTCAACAACAAAATTTCCAATTTGAAACACATATATGCATATCTACATATAATATCCCTTAGTATATTATTAATAACAATTTGTTTAATCTGTATCTGTGTGATTATCTCTCAAATATTGCATAAAAATTTGTAAAATATTTATAACAAAGACATAAATTTATATATTTTTTTGATATCGTGTAATATATGTATAATACATATTGTATAGAGTAAAATGTGTTATAATATATTCCCACATCTTTAAATTTTATACGATATTTTATTTTTATACAATATGTAATTGTATATCATATTGCATGAGAGCAATTGTTGTGGTAATTAGAGCCTAGAGTTTGTTTAAAATCAACAACATGTGGTTTTGGTGAAAAAAAAAAACGAAAGAAAAAGATACATAAGGTGAATATGATAATATAAACCTAGTTATATATAAGAAACACACATTTTATTACAAGTACGTACCTACTGCATAATAATTCAAATTAGGTCAGTATAACTAAAATATTAATTTCATAATACATTTGAGTTAATTTATCACTCCTGAATTACGGAAATTATAATGTAATTATATAAATAACATAAATGTATTTAATGAATTCTTGAGTAATTTATATTGTAAAATTTCAATTGATGTTCAGTGGAGTATCTCAGAACATTTTTTAAAATTCTGCTTGATGTAACTGATCAAAGTGGATAATAATGTTCTACCTACTATAAATAATGTTTGTATTAATTTTTATATATACTAAACAATCAACAATTGCAATCATTATTGGCTAGGAATTTGTCTACATACATATTATCTATATTATATATTTATATAAAAGCATAACGTTACTGATTCACATTATCAACCCACTCTGACTGATTAGTATGTTTTTGAAATTCTCAGGTCAAAACTATATTTTTATGAGTTTATTAGACTTTTTATGAATCAAATAGACTTACAAAGAATTCATGAATTCATATTTTCCCTTCAATACTTTATGAAAATTAGAAGTTTAAGGAAAAAATCGGACTATATTTTTGTACTTTTGTATGTTGTTTCTATTTAACAATACTAATACCAAAAACGAAGTTAATTAGTTAAAAGTTTAACCATGTAGACTGTGGTAGTCTAGGACTACTCTTAAGTGATTGTCCCGAGATCCGACAAAACGTGTATATACGGGCTGAAAGAAATTCTGACCTTAACACTAAAAGATCATCACAGTGACACGGATAGTGTTCAACTGTTTCCGCCTCTAATTCATTGTGGCAAGGCCAATATAATTTTAAGCTTCCTTGATAATTTTCAACTAAATTAGAGCTATATTTTATTCTTCTATATATTAATTCAGATATTGAAAAATATTGGATCGCAAATGTCTTTTAAAATTTATTAAAATTAAAATAAAATGTGAAAATTAGTGTTTTTGCAGGGAAAATGATTACTTAACGATTCAACCATTTTATATAAATTTTTTTAATATAAATGATTTAATTTCAATTAATTACGAATATAAATAATATGGTTTTTAATGTTGTTTCCTGATTTAAGGTCAGACCAAGAGTGCTACTTACGCTCATAAGTTTATTGATAATCTAAGGGTCAAGTATAACAAATACTATACTTTTATGGATTTTGTTAAAAATCATACTAAACTTTTGGATAAAAACGTAAAAAATAATTAAAAAGATAACAAGTATTGCTAAAA